>JANSTW010070784.1:0-10344 GCA_027564275.1 Diadocidia ferruginosa | reverse complement strand
AAAGCTAAAACTAGTTTTTTAGTAAATACTAAATAGTTATATATTTTTATATTGCAAAAAAATTGTAAACTGTTTTTTTTAATGTGTTTATTTTGAATGAGCCTTAGATTGGACATTAATGTCTTGGCCAGAACCAAAGTTATGTGGATTTTATTACATGAATGAAAATGTTAACATTTTTTAAATTTGATGTAAATAAACCAAAAAGTACAAGATCAAAATATTATACACTTTCTCATGCAATGCATAGGCAAGGCTGGAATTGAGACTGTTCCGCACACATAAGTAAAGTTAAAACTGTTTTAACTCAAAGAAGCAGAACAGAAAATATTATTAATGAGTTAAAAAGAGAAGAAATATTTTGGTTACGACCAAAATCCATTTAAACTTGGTTGGAGAAAAACACATATATGTCCAAACATACTTATCCCCAAAGGAGCTTATTTTTATAACCTAATTTACGAGTTTTTAAAAGTGACATATTTTTTAAGTATTTGCATAATTTCTATACACTATATTAACTAAGTAAATACACAGCTAGTATATATTTATGTGTGACAAATAAATCAATAAAATTGATTTTCTTCAATGACACACTAAAAATTCCCTATAATATATAACTTCAACTTTATATGGCAATATAATAATATATATTTTCAGAGAGGATTACACATATAATATATCGGATTTTATGCGTCTTCCTTTTATAACGAAATAAAAAATCCCAAAATGTTTTAAACATGAAGGTCAACTGTATTATTATTTTTTTTTAACGATGGAAATATATTTGCCATATAATGTCCCGGAATAAACTTAATAATATCAGCATAAAACATATTATTTATGTTTTCTTCAAGCTGTGACAATTGCGGTTATTACCAAAAAAAAAATTAAATCATATTTTATTCTTTTTATAAACCAACAAAATATATAAATATATGTATTCGTCAAGTCTGCAATGCTGATTGTGTTTTGTATATTAAACATTTGTTAAATGTCGTCGTGAAACAGCATATTTTCTTCATGCTACACTAAATCAGAATGTATACGAGAAATATTAAAATATTTAAAAAATTCATTGACCATCATATAACATTCAGCGCAATATTATTAAAATTAAATATTCACCAACCGCGGCGCTAATGTGCGACAAACGATTTCACATATAATATACAAATTTTCCTCTTTTCATCGAGGCGATAATTTTTGGAAATATTTTCCTGTCATCGCATAGCAGCAATAATTTATTCATCACAAACTACCTATATATCATACAAAATTATTAAAAGCTATTTGAATAAATATTTGAATTTTTTAACTAGAAATATAATTTATGATTAATTCGATTCATTTAACAACATGGCCAATTATTTAAAGAGAAAGATGTTTTGCTATAATAAGTGGCGCAGTCGGTAATATTATATGAATGTTCGAATGTTGGTTTTTGCAAATATTTTTTTTAAGATTATTAAAAAAATGAAATATTATTTCTCATCATTTAATTGAAACTATTAAAAATATTCTAGTTTATTTAAAAAAAAAGTTCTAATCTTAATTTGTATATAATCCATGCAATATGTAAAAAATATGGCGTATTTTCTATATTTTAAATTTAGTCTGATCATAATAAATTGATAGTTTTAACATTATTTATATTTATATTTTTTGTTTTTGGTTTTATAAATATTTTTTTCTTATTTTTTTTTTATTTTAAACTTTAGCTCCCAAAATTGAACGTAATAAAAAGGGTAGGTTTTTTAATTGTGTTCTTTTCTGATTTATTTTATTTATGATTTTTAGAGCTTAATAGAAGTCTCAAAAAATGTATATTAATATTTTTTTTATGATAATAATTAATTTTGCGGAAAAAACTTGTCAGGCAAAGATTTTTAAATTAGTTGTTTAATGTTTATATATGCTAGTGATGTACATTATATTATGAACTAAGACCATACATTCCATTTGGTCAGTCATTTTAGATCCGCAATTTTCTCTTTTCTCCTTGGCATTTAATTAAACAGATTTTTTTTTACAAATTTGTCTATATTTTTCATCCACCATGTTTAATCAATAATCCGCCATTTTCTGCTAGATTTGGTCTGCCAAATTTGATACACCATATTTGTTATATACTTAATTGTTTTTTTTTTATTTTAATAAATTTATACATAAGAATTTAAACTTTTATCGTCTGCAATTCTCTGAATTATTTATATTTATTTTTTATGAGAATTTTATTTTAGTTTTCAGTAATTTCTAATTGATTCCATGATTTGTACCTATAAAAATAAAAACAAATCAACGAACTATTAATTATTACAATCTGTTGCTTTTCGCTATTAAATGCAAAAATCGTTGAAGTCTAAAAATTAAAACCCATGTCATTGATATTATAAAATTTCCTGTCTGTGCGTTGTTCCATATCAATATTAGAAAATATAAAATTTAAGCTCAATTTATATTATAATTTAAAATACGTAGATACGTCTCCGTATCAATCAAACAAATAGATTGCTAACATATAAAAGTCCGTTGATTTTAATTCACACTATGAAAATAATTCCGAAAAATTTCTGTTACCATTATTACACGATATGTGGAAAAAACTTTTAATAAGATCTGACTTTCATTCAAAATTATAACATCAACAAAATATCCATTCCAAATTTCAAGATAGTAGCCTATCTACAATTTGTTTGTGTACTAAATTTTCTCCAATTCTCTCAGTTTTTTTTTGTATGGGAGCTACTCGGTCCTGCGAATCAAAATTCTTGATTTTCAACACCAAACAATGGAAGCACAAAAAAAATCAACCTCACAAAATTTTAAGATCGTATCTTATCTAGAACTGTATATTTTTGTGTGGACTTTATTTTCATCCCATTTAGCCCGTTTTTTTGTATGGGAGCTACTCGTTCCTGTGAATCAAAATGCTTGATATTCAATAGAAGGCAATGGGAACACCAACAAATCATCCCCGCAAAATTTTAAGATCGTATCTCATCTAGAACTGTCTGTTTTTGTGTGGACTTTATTGTGCGGACGGACGGACGGACAAACAATTTTTTGTTTGTATTTTTCAGGTTAGAATTCAAAAAGAAGTAAAAAATTATATATATAATTTTTTCTATTTTCAAAATTGTATATAAATAAAAGTATAAAACATTTACTTACAGTCCATTTGTTTGAAACATAAGGAGACGTACGTATTTTAACTTATATTGTAAATTGAGCTATAAAATTGTCTAGAAACTATACCATCTCGTCACTGGCTTTTTCCGTATATATTTCATCAATTTGTTGATCTAACTTAATTTATTTAAAATTGTATCCAATATAGATATGGGCGAATCAACGTCATTAGCCAAGTGGAGCTCACTGGAGCTGCTAGCCGAAGAAGATGACAGTTCACCGCCAGCTATAAACAACAAAAGTGATGATAGCATTTTTAGTCACAAATTTTTACAAAGGGTTGCTTCTGAACGAGGCACCCGGCGACCAACGCTTGGCACAACTGCAAGCATTGATCGTAGCAATCAAGATTCACCACCCAGTTCACCAGGTCTTCCATCTTGTCCAACAACGGTGCTAGTATTAGTTTTTCATGCGGGCAGTGTGTTGGATGCCAGTACAGATAAAACGTCAAAAAAATCGGACGTCACAACATTTCGCGGATCATTTGAATCTGTCATGCGACAACATTATCCATCGCTCGTTGGTCATGTTGTCATTAAATTAGTTTGTTGTCCGGCCGTTTGTACAGATGCATTAGGAATTTTGTCTAGCTTAAGTCCATATTCATTTGATTCATCTCCATCGGCTGCAGATATACCAAATTTGACTGATGTTCCGATTGGAGCTATCCCATTACTCACAACATGCACTCCAGAATTTCAAGATTCCGTCAACAAAACCGTGGCTACTGCTAATATTGTTTTTGCTGAATTTTTAAAATCCGAAGAAGGCCGAGGATTCAATGGACAAATAGCTGTGATTGGTGATTCAATGGGAGCCGTATTGGCTCACGATGCGCTGTGTCGTACGTCTGGCCGGCATGGAAGTGAAGGATCTGGATTAGACATAGACGATCATAATTATGATCATGATTTGGACGCAACCAGGCTGTTAACTGCTCCGTCGCCTCGACGACGATCATCGTCAACAAGTGAATCTCGTCTGCCGAAATTTGAGTTTGAAATTTGTGATTTTTTTATGTTTGGCAGTCCATTGGCTGTTGTGTTAGCAGCTCGACGATTGTCAGACAGTAAAATCGGATGTAAAAAACCATTTTGTACACAGGTTTATAATTTATTCCATCCGACCGATCCGATCGCTTCCAGAATGGAACCATTGTTAAGTGCACGCTTCTCAATGTTACCGCCAATAAATGTGCCAAGATATGCTAAATATCCGCTGGGCAATGGTCAACCCTATCATTTACGTAAGTATATTTAATTTTGTGTTAAAACCGAGGTAAGCTCTATGATGATAAAATTATTCTAGGGATCTAAATTATGGTTAAAGGATTTAAAAAATATATAGAGCTTGTTCTAAGAGTTTTGTTTTATACTGGTATAGTTCTAAAACCAATATATTTATTTATTAGTTTTTTTTAACCTAATTAATCCATGTCGGTATTCCGACAAAATATGTCGGTTAAAATATCTCGCGACATTTTATCTCGGTAATATTAACGAAAACGGACAACTTATTTCAGGACATTTTATCTCAACGACATTTTATCTCAGGACATTTTATCTCAACGAAATTTTATCTCAACGACATTTTATCTCAACGGCATTTTATCTCAACGACATTTTATCTCAACGACATTTTATCTCAACGACATTTTATCTCTACGGCAGTTTGTTGCGATAAATTTTCGTGGCGATAAAATGTTGTTGAGATGAAATGACCGAGATATCATTTCAGTGAATCCACATTTCTGCTAGTCAGAAAACATTAGGAATCGATTTTTCTAGTTAGAAGTCTTTCAATACGTAGACCATATGAGTTAACATTCATGTTATTTTTTGAGTGGTTCGGGTTTAATCTGTTCTCGTTTATTTCTGAATTATTATTTATTGTCCTTCTTTTGTCATATTTTAGTGGAACTTATACAAACAAATCCGCAAATGTTTAACGATGGCCAGGGTCAACAGAGACGTTTGTCGGACACTTCAATGCAAAGCACCGTATCCGGTTTAGTCGATAATATTCCACTGACAACAATAACTGCATGTATGTCTAATGCCTAAAGTCACTAAATGCTAAATTTGAAGATATTTTTTCTTTTACAGTACAAAGTCGATGGTGGGGTTCAAAGCGTTTAGATTATGCTCTCTACTGCCCCGAAGGATTGAGTAATTTTCCCTCGCATGCATTACCTCATTTATTCCATGCATCCTATTGGGAAAGTTCGGACGTCATTGCATTTATATTGCGGCAACTTGGTCGTTTTGACTCAAATACACTAATCGGCAATGATAGTAAAGAAGTTTCAGCATTCCGTCCAGGGCAGCCACGTGAAAAATGGATTAAGAAACGAACGTCGGTTAAGCTGAAAAACGTTACGGCCAACCATCGGGCCAATGATGTTATCGTCAAGGAGGGTGAACCACAAAAGCTTTGTGCTCGATTTATGTACGGTCCGCTGGACATGATAACGTTGGCCGGTGAAAAGGTTGACATTCATGTAATGCGTGAACCGCCAGCGGCTGAATGGTGTCACATTTCAACCGAAGTTACCGATAAAACTGGCCGAATATTGTACACAATTCCTGAGGATCGAGCACTGGGCTACGGCATTTATCCAATAAAAATGGTCGTTCGCGGTGATCATACGTCGGTGGACTTTTATTTGGCTGTTATTCCACCACGGACTGAATGTATTGTGTTCAGCATTGACGGTTCGTTTACGGCATCGATGTCGGTAACGGGTCGTGATCCTAAGGTACGTGCTGGAGCTGTAGATATTTGCCGCCATTGGCAAGAGTTAGGTTATTTATTGATTTATGTGACTGGTCGACCGGACATGCAACAACAGCGCGTCTTGTCTTGGTTAAGTCAACACAACTTTCCTCATGGTTTAGTTTCGTTTGCCGATGGACTGTCAACCGATCCGCTAGGACATAAAACTGCCTATTTAAATAATCTCATTCAAAATCACGGTGTTTCCATACATTCTGCGTACGGTAGTAGCAAAGACATTATAGTTTATACAAATATTGGACTAAAACCGAAACAAATCTATATTGTTGGAAAGGTGAGAACAAATTCTTGTTTTTTTTATATTTAATTAAAAACATCGAAATTTCTCAGGTCAATAAAAAGCTTCAATCAAATGCAACAGTATTAACAGAAGGTTATGCGTCCCATTTAAATAGTTTAATGGCACATGGTGGATCTCGACCGGCTCAGGGCAACCAAAGAATGGTTATACCACGTGGTTGTTTTAATTTACCCGGTCAATCGGCATCGATAAGAAGACGCAGGTAATTTTTTGTCATTTACAAAGTGTACATTTTTTTTATAGCATATCCACCGATCGCCTATGTAGTTTTTAGAAATTTGCCAAAAATAACCAAATTACCTCTAGCTAATTTTTCCTCGCCCACCACTATCTTTGCACCACCTATATAGCTATTTATTATAACTAACAATTATTTTTATTTTTTTCTTATCAATAATATATACAATTTTTTTGTTTTTTTATCGTCAGGTTGCATGACAAGGAAGTGTAAATAAATAAAATAAAATGAAACTCCTCTAAAACCCCACAAAAACCAAAATCACAAATATAAAAAACCAAAAAAACAAAACAAAAAAATTATCTTTCTAGTAATGAAACTGCAGGTGGTGGTTTATCGTCGTCACCAATTCGAAGTGGATATTTGAAGCGAAAGGCATATCTAAGTCATGTTTAAAAGTTTACAAGAAAAATGTGTGTGAAAAATGTTATGGAAAAAAATTATGTGTAATTCTCAAATTTTGACTCTGTCACATGGTAAGTACTTTTTTTAATTTAAGCAAAGTGTAGAACATTTCAGTAGCGACATCTAATATCTTCTCATTCAACTATTAAATTTTTCATATAAAATTCAATGGTTGAATGAGGTGATCTTAGATGTCGCTGCTGAATTCTTCTTTCTTTGTTTCACTACTTAAAATAAATACAATTTGGTTTAAGAACAACAAGTTTCTCTAATTTTTTTTTAAATATGAAGGGTTTTTTACAAATGGCGAATTGGTGTTGTTTTCTTTATATATTATATAAATACGCAGCAACACTAATTCGCCTGGGAATCGCAATATTTTTTTAAGATTTCGCCATTAAAATTTTCGCTTAATTTTTCAGCATTTTTCAAGAAGATTTTAGAATTGATTTTTTTAACTTAAATAATTTAAAATATTTTTTCTATCTTGCAATTAGCATACATATATTTGAATTTTTTCTTTTAATTTAAAATTCTCATATATTATAATTTTCTGCTTGTAATTTAATTTAAATTTTGTTTTAAAAAATTTATTAAAAAAAAAATCAATTAATTGTTTAAGGTACCTGGTTCAGAAGACTGTTTCTTTCCTGTTGTATACAGACAAATGTCGTTGATTTAATAATAATAAAAATTATATATAAAAAAGTTGTTGTCGCTCTACTCTACTCTACACTTCCGCCATCAACGTTTATTAATAAATTAATAAAAATTAATATAAATATTGTCAAATGTGTAGAAAAAAAAATTAAATATTTTTAAGGTGTATTATAATATGTAAAATGTCCTAAAACTATATAATTTCTCTTTTCACAACAAATTCTCAAATTTTCCAAAAGAGAATCTCTGAAATTCTTACATAAATATTAAAGTGTAGCCGGAATTTCTCATTTTCGATAATATTTTGTGTGATTGAGAATAGGAAAATAAATAATTCTAAGTGTTATCAAAAATTAAAAACCCATTTAATTTTAATAAATATTTAATTATTTATATGAATTCAATGAATTAAAAGATTCAATCTCTTTTATCATTTGACAGAATCACACAAAATATTAAAGAATTTTAAAACAAAAAATCTCAATTCTAAAGCTCAATTTACACTATACCTTTTTTAACATATGTCTCCTTAACAACAAATTTAACAAAAATCAATTTGCATTTGATAAAATAGATTCTAAAAGCAATAAATATTACAAAATATTTTGAAATTTGTGTCACGAAGACTGTTTTTTATAGACACAAACCTAAAGTGACATATGTTAAAAAAAGTGTAGTGTAAATTGAGTTAAAATAATTAAACTATCTGAAAATCAACTGAAAACAAAAATTAAAACTACGTGTTATATTGATTACTTATAACTATACAAAAATTATTAATTAAGATCAAAATTTATTTATTAGAAAATAAAAAAAAAATCACAATGTTGTATTCCTAATTCAAAAAATAATTAAGAAAATTGCAATATTTACTCATTTAGTTATACCTTTTTTATTATTTCTAAATATTTAAAAAAAATGTGATTTTTAATTTACCATAATTTCTAAGCATTTGATATTTTGCGGTAATTCTGATTTAAGCTAAATAAGTAGTAAAATAGTAGATGACTGGGGGTGGTGGTAAAATCCAATCATTTCAGTTTTGATAAAAATCTACAGATTTGTTAAATTTGTTTTCTTTTAATATTTTTTTCCCAGTATTTTATTTAAAATATTGTTAAAAAATCAAAAACTTAGGGTTTTGGCAAAAATCAACATATTATATTTTACTGTCTCTTCTTTTTCATGATCTTCGAAACTCAGCAGATTTTTATATCAGATAATAGAATATGAGTAAATTGAGATAATTTTTGAAAAATCAGGCGAATAGATAGAACCAATAATATTATAAAAAATTTCACTTTTTATTGATTCAGCCTGTGTTCCTAAATTTGAAATATCAGATATTGTTAAAGAATTCAAAAATGTCTCAAATTTTCCACATTTAATTGATTTTTGCGAAATTAAATCGATATTTTGGAAGTTTTCAAAACCATTTGAACATTTCATGAGTTCATTACATTAAATTGTCAAATTGCGGTCTGTAGACTAACTAGTAAGTTGTAACTGTAAGTCATGTTTTGGTCATTATATTTGTTTTATTTTATCGTAATAAATTCAAAAAGTAATATTCTTAAAAAAATAAAATGTATTGTAAACTGTCGATCGTATAATATGTGAATCTCTAAGCACCAATTTACACTACAAGTTTTTTACATGCATACGTATAAAAAACAGACTTATGTAGCAAAAAATGTATAAAAAATCAATTTTTTTTTATAAAATAAATGTTAACGCAAAAAATATTAACCCATTAATGATGAGAATCCAATATATGCATTTAGAGGAATGGAATTTTGTGTGGTGAATAATATATAACTACTATAAAAATCGGGAAAACCTCCTCAGAAAACAACACATTCAGTAAAATAACGTCTCCGGATTCAAAAATACCAAAAAAGAACAACCTGACTGCAGTTCCGTTCTGGAAAAAATCTTATTTTAGGACCTAATCAAGAACCAGTCTATTATTTGGTTAAAAAGCATAAATATAAAAAACAATTTTTCGGTTCTAGAAATAGTCTTATAGGAGAACTTTGCCAGGAACTAATACATAAAACAATTTTTGGGACTCACACATAATGTAAAGCTTGCTCTCATATTTTGAGCCATTTAAAAAATGTATTTGGGAGCCTCCTTCCTTTTACCCTTCTAAAATGTTGTGAAATCTGTCTTATACTTTCTCTTTTATGGCATATGTTTGTATAAGAGCCTTCCTCTGCTTTGACATAAAGACCAATACAAATCTGGCCAAATCCATCCATCATTATCATCGTGTCCTTTACTCGAATGCGAGGGAGCATAGGGACCATTTTTACCCTTTGTTCTATCTGGTACATCATTTATCAGTATCCTAAAAAACTAAAAAAAAAATTATGCCAGTAATTTGACCATTTTGACCTAATGTAAGGCTTGTTTTATTTATAAATTTCAATTAATCAACAAAAACAACAACATACAATTATACAAAAGAAAACATTATATTGAGATATATAAACCTGATGGGGTATAAACATAAAGTACCCTATGCTATAACTCAGAACCCTAAAAAGGTAGCTAAAAAATGCCAACGGATATCAACTTCTATAGCCTTAATGGTTATCCTCATGTAAAATCATCAAAATCGTACGACGGGAATCGATAGCAGAAGGATTATTATAGCATGCGCTGGAAGGCGGATCGAATGCGATAGTCGAATATTTGCATTATGACATCCGCTTATCGCATCAAATCCGCCAATTTTGCTGTA
>JANSTW010070783.1:0-20451 GCA_027564275.1 Diadocidia ferruginosa | reverse complement strand
ATTCACGCGTCGCCTCTGATATATATATATATAATATGCTGAGGAAAACCTTTTAATATAAAAACATCCAATGAATTTTATTATAAGAAATTAAGTGAACGCGTTAGATTAAATATGTTTTCTTTTGTCACACCAACAATCAAAATTATTTATACAGCTTATAGTCTACACCCCTTAGTTTCACTTTGGCACCCTTTGTTTTCTTAGCGATTCTATATATTTATATATATGCTATACAGCCCTTATATTTTATATAAAAACAACACAAAATAATAAGTCTACATCAAGAGCTGTGCGATTAATGCAATTTGTTTGCGTATACTACACGTAAAATGTATATAAATTGTTGTTTTCCATCTTTAAAAGAATTCGTATACAATACATAGTACAACAAAGTATCTATATAGATGTAGAGAAAAAAAGAGGGTGGATTTTTATTTAAATTTCATGTACATTGTACAATGTACAAAAACATACATATTTATATTTGTAGTCTATAAACCAGTAGAGAATTTTAAATTAAGTCTTTGATCACATAATAAAATATTAGTTATATATAATAAGATTTAATGCGACAAAATTAGTTATATGAATAATTATATTAATTTTTAACAATTCATTATTGCTTCGTAAAAAAGAAGCTCCTGAAACCATCCTGGAGATAAAAATTATTTTTTCTATGGAAAGTCTGAAATTTTAATTGTAACATTAAAATGTTTATGAAGACATTTCAATATTTTCTAATCGGCTATATCCTATAATATGTAATATTATAATAGAATGTTTTGATGATAATTGATATTATTAATAATAATAATAATAATTTGCCAATACAATTAGTGTCTTGGGCTCACTGTTTTAATCTGATTACTAGGTTCTTTCATGACAAACCGTTTTTGAAGTGGAATGTTGTCAGTATGTCGCACCGCCGTATTGTAATAATCAGTGAGTGGGTTTTTACACTATATGAGGAACCCTATCAATTGGTATCATATAGGCGGACAACGGCTTTAAGTGACTTCCTGTACTTTAATCCTAAACAAATTCGAGTATAATATTTTCCAAGCTACACGTAAATTATATAAAAAAAGGTTCTAAAATAAAAAAAAAGTAGTTCTAGTTCCTAAACAACGATTATAGAATAATTTGTACAAAAAATATGTTCCACCAAAAATATTCGTTTCTGAAATGTTTCCAGCTAGAAACGCATTTTTAACCTAAGTTTTCGAAATCAGTTTTAAATCAACAGAATTGCTGATAAAGTATTGTTATATCTGCAAGTCAATATATACTTAATTGTATTCCAGGTGTATTAGAAAAAAAAATTAATTATTGCATTAAATGGACAGAACGCCTTAATGCAAATATATTTTTCGAAAATTACTTTTAAAATAATAATAATTTCAAATGTTCAAAAACTCTAATTATACAACCAAACACATTTTTACATTTTATTAAAATATAAGAAAAAAATAAAACATAATTAATATTTTTTGCCTAATTTTACTTATTAAATTTTTCGATTTATAGTTAATTTTCTTTTTTACAATTATTTCGCTTTTGTTTTTCGTATAAAAATATTTTTACGTTTTTCTTGTTTTTTTTTCAATTATTTACTTAAGCACTTACATATAATATTTAATAATTAGGATAGTTTTTGTGTGTATGAACAATTTTAAATGAAAAATTCAAGTATTTAAATTGTTTTCCCATTCATTGGCTTAAACATTTCCAATTTGTGTGGATTTATTTACACGTAAGTCATTGGACAAAAACTAAGAAGACTCTTTCAAAGTTGTATGAGTTTGAAGATTTTATTTTTTTTAAATTTTCTCTTGTTTTAAATTATTTTTTAAACCTATGATAACAATTCTTATATTTATTTTTTAATTCCAATTTTTTATATAAAATCAACAAAAATATATTTATAAATACTTTATAAATTAGCTATAGGATTTAGTTTTATATAATTTAGGTATATATATAGTTGAAGGATCGGATATGATATCAAAGCGTTCTACATTTTAGATATTTAACACAAATTTTTTGAAATTTAGAACGCTTTCATATAATATTTTGTCAATAAATGGAAGATCATTTTCTTACAATAACACAATAAAATATTTATTTTCCCATAATAATACAAAAGTGTATCTAAACAAAATAAATTGTCGAGATTTGCAAACTTAGACGGTTATTGGCGAGGTATAACCATACAATTAGAAATAAAACCTAACGAATTAACTGTTAAATATTCGTTAAGTTTTAAATATAATATAAATTTACCGACGAAAAACCTTCTAAAGTCGCATTGTCACTTGGGAAGAAAAAACTGAATATAATTAATTTTTTGCTTTAATAATTTACTCGTACTTTGTTATCATTTTAAAAAAATAGTTTTTGTTTAAATAAATATTTATAAATCTTATTTCTAAAACTTGTAAAAAAAAACTTTTCTCTTATATTGAGCTTTGCTCCACCTATAATTATTATTTATTTTTTATTGCTAACAATTTATTATCCAATAGTAAAATGTTTATTGGGATATTATTGGAATGATATTTTCTTAAATTCTTTTTTAACGATTTTTTGTTTGTTTTCAATATAAAGGAATGATACGTTTCTGTTTTATATAAAATAAAATGTCTTTTTGTGGTTTTGAAAATACTGTACACCATTTTTTACACAATTCCTTAATAATTTCTAGGGTTTTTCTTTTAATATCAACAGTCAGACTTATCTTCTTCAACGAGTTGTTGGGTGTCTTTGCCCGTATCGGCAGACGGATCCAGTTCTTTTGTACGCAGTTGAAGTGTTGGTGACGAAGACTTGTGTGTTATACTACTTGGGGCTAGGATTGCTGATACTGGCTCTGTAAACGGGCCAGTATTTGTGGCTGATTTATTTTTTGTTACATCTGTTGGCACTTCGTAAATTCCTGTTTGGAATAAAAATAATTTGTTATAATTTCAAAGTCAGCGCCAATAATAGTTAGTTATTACCTGATCCGTTTCCTTTTACAGCTGTTGGATCAGTTGTTGTTCCCGATTGTACAGCATCGTACATTGGATTCGAGAAATCTCTTGTTTTCGCTGATATCGCTTGTAAATTGTATGCATCAATTGGTGCAACATTATCGATGACACCCGTACTGATGGGCGGACCATTATGTGGTGGTGGGAAATCGGGTGAATTAAACTCAACATTTGTTCCATGTCTAAATGAAACACTTTGTGTTGACGATAGACTACTTAAACGAGCCATTTTACCACTGGAAAATATATTGTTAATAATTTTGTTTAAAATAACCAACATATTTCTACTTACAATGGCCTCTTTCGGATGACATACCAAACACCACCGGCCGCTAACAGCACCAATACAATAACCATAATCGGAACAACAATTGCAGCAGCATTTGATGGCCCAGGCACATAGGCATTACCCAACGAACGTTCGCAATGTTCGCCAGCAAAGTTTGGCAAACAGTCACATAACAATTCGCCATTATCATCCTCCACACAAAGTCCACCATTCTCACATGGACAAATGCGCGGTGAAGGACGCGGTCGTTCAGCGGCTGCATCACAGATAACCTCAACCGTGCTGCGGTGTGATGTCGGTGGGGATGTATTGTCTGGACAGGCACAGCGACGACCGCCGGGTACCAATAAACATAAATGCGAACAGATTGTATTATGGCAAGGATTCTTCAGTGTTGTATTGTAACGTTCATCATGGTAGACTTTCACTCCGGACGGATTAACTAGATTACGTTGGACGACAACCTGTACACCACGACCAAATTTATCTTGTCGCACTAGTTCACCCGAATCACGGGTAACCCAATAGAGATTTGATTCAAAAACGTCTAACGACACTGGATGATGCAACATGTCTCCTTTAACGATTGTCTGTCGCATTGCTCCATCTGGTCGCATAGATTCAATTGTATTTAGTTTCGTGTCAACCCAGTAAATGGTGTGATCCTGGGCATAATCAATTGTTATGCCGGCAGGATGTCGAATGGCTTCCGTAATTAGTGGACGACGTTTTGAGCCATCCATCCATGATACTTCAATTTTTGGCGCTGAACCAGCGTCAGCCCAGTACATTCGACCCAATTGTGGATTCACAGCAATCGATGTTGGAATTTCTAATCCTGCACTGATGACAGCACGACGATATCGACCATCTGTTTTGGCCACCAACACTCGTCCACGAGGTTTCGAACCAGTTCGATCCGTCTCTGTCCAATATAAATTATCCGCAACCCAATCTACGGCCAAGGCTGTTGGTTTTGAATTTCCTTTCATATTCAGATCTTGAGCGAATCCTATTTTCGCTTTTCCATCTTGTGCATTCACCATGTACGAACGTTTTATTGTCTTATCATAACTGTCAGCCCAGAATACAATTTGAGTTTGTGCATTATAATCCAAAGCTTCGATACGTTTTTCGGCTTGAATGACATCAAATTCATCATGATCCATCAAAGTAAGACCTCGAATTTCAGGACCATTAGCAAATATAAGTGTTGTATCGTCTTTCAAAGCCTTACACACACCTGACATTCCATCGGACAGTCGGAAATTGTCTCGACACGAACACGAGTACGTTCCATTTATGTTCGAGCACTTATGCGAACATGTATGCGTCCCAGTTACACATTCATCAATGTCATTACATTTCTTCCGATTGTCTGCAGCAATAATGTAGCCCGGATGGCAAGTACAAATGTAACCACCATCTGTCAAGTTGGTACAATGATGTTCACATCCTCCCATGTCTATTTCAGAGCAGAAATTCGTATGATGGCAGCCCAGTTCATCGGAACTATCACCACAATCATCAGCATAATCACAAACCTGAGCTCGATCAATACACTTCTTGTTGGCACATTTAAATTGAGTGTAAACATCACATTGTTTCTGTTGCTTGGAAGCACAAAGAGTCATATTATTTTCGTCCGAACCATCACCACAATTATCCACACCATCGCATATTTGATAGCGGGCAACACATCGATGATTTGCACATTGGAAGCGCCGCAATGTGTCACAATTGAAATTCGAGCACACTGACGAAGCTTCATCTGAATTATCACCACAATCGTCGGTGCCATCGCATAGGTCCGACGGAGAGACGCATAAGTTATTGTTACATTGGAATCGTGATTCGGGACAGTATCGACCACCTGGGAATCGTGGTGGACAATCGGCTTCATCAGACATATCACGACAATCGCGGTCACCATCGCAACGGAAATAGGCAGCAATACAATGACCCGAAGCACATTGGAAAGTACCGTTTTTACATTGGAATCCTTCACAGTTCATTTCGTCCGAATTGTCACCACAATCATCTTCATGATCACAACGCCAACGGCTCGAAATACATTTTCCATTTGTACAGCGATACTCTGATTCGGAACATTCACGATAATTGCCCTTGCAATGTGCCTCTGCCTCATCACTGCCATCTCCACAATCATCGGCAAAATCACACATCCATTGTCTGAAAATAGGAAATTCAATAAAAACTTAAAGAAAACGCAACAATTTCTCCAACTCACTTTGGTATACAACGATTATTGGCACATTTAAAATCAGTATCTGCATTGCAAGTGGGACAATTTTCTGGAAGCTCGTCGGAATTATCGCGACAATCATCTTTGCCATCACAGAACAACCATTTCGGAATGCAACGATAGTTCGATTGGCCGGGACAACGTTGCCAGCCTGTCGTACAATTGCGTTGGCGACACATGTAGGCTGGTTCGTCTGAATCATCACCACAATCATTGTCAAAATCGCACATCCACAATTTCGGTATGCATCTGGCATTTCGGCATGTAAATTCAGTTTCGGGATCACAGGTTCGTTTGTCTGTAATTAGAAATAATTATAACATACATACGTTTTTTAAAATGAAATTTCAGATGATTTAGAGAGACAGATTTTGATCAAGGAGAAATAAAAAAAAAATACATACGACAAATAGCCGGATCTTCATCACTGCCATCTTTGCAATCAGCATCACCATCACAACTCCAACTTTCCAATATACAACGTCCGCTGGCCTTACATTTGAAATCAGATTCTGGACATGGTAAATCACAATTTTGTTCATCACTGCCATCACCACAATCATCTTGTCCATCACAAATTGTTGCCGACGGTGTGCAATTTGTATTTTTACACTGGAATGTACCGGCACGACAATGTCTAACCGGGCACGTTGTCGGTTCATCTGAACCATCCCTACAATCACGTTCTCCATCACATTTCCAAAACCATGGAATACATTTTTCATCCGATCCGCCGCATCGATGTTGTCCGCTCGTACAATTTGCAATACAAGTTTTCGAATCTCTGGCCAGATAGAATTGATTTGGACAAGCACATTTATAGCTTGGCGCACCTTCTTCAAAGTATCCTTCAATGTTTAGGTATGTAGACTCGGCCGGTGGAGACAATAGACACAGATGCGAACATCCGCCATTGTTTTCACCACACGGACTTGGGATGTTGATTTGTCGTAACGGATGATTAATGTGGATGTCGTATGGACGATGCGTTGTATTTCGCAAAGTTTTCATATCTTTTCCTGTAAATTTGTTAGCACTTAAAATTGCCTTTAAATTCCAATCTGTCCAGAAAAGTGTATCGTCAAATATGGACAGTGCAAAGACGTGCGGAACCTTAGCACCAGACAGAACAATGTGCCGGTGACGTCCTTCCAGATCAGCAAAAGCAATATAATCTAAATGAGCATCGGCCCAGTAAATCCGTTCGGTGAAATAATCGATTGTCAAAGCATTCGGCCATGCAATGTCATCTTCCCATGTCAGAATACGAGTGAAATTCGAACCATCCATGCCCATTTTGGCAATGTAGGCTTGTAGGTGCCACGAAGTAAAGTAAAGATAACCAGTGCTAGGATTTACAACAATAGCTCGAGGATCGACAACACCACTGCGCAGAGTTTTTCGCTTGGTTCCATCCAATTCGGAAACGTCCAAATTCTTTGAATGTCTGTCCAACCAATACAATTTTCGTCCGATCCAATCTATTGAAATTCCCTCCAACCCATGTGAGTCATGACGAATGACTGGCTCTTTTTCAATCTTGGCGTCATCGTCGCCACTCGGAATTTTCGAACGGAATATCGTCTTGGCCGTTACATCACAGAAATACATATAATTTTCTTTATTGTCAAAATCTAGCGCCACCACATTCATCAAATCCTGATGCATAAGATTGAGTTGATGACCATCAGCCGACATATTACGAATGTAATATTTATTTGTGAAAATGATCCAAGGAGGAATAACGTCCTTCCGTTTACAGGTGTGTTCGTCATTCTGTCGTTCATAATACAATTCGTCACATTTGCAGTAGAATCCTCCCGGTGTGTTGGAACAATGTTGCGAACATACACCCGGAGTTTCTATGCATTCGTCAATGTCAGCACAAGCTTTACCATCAGTTAATAATCTATAAATAAAAACTCATAAAGTTTGGTCTAAGGAAAGACAAATAAAGTCCAAACACTCACTTGTAACCTTGATTACAATCACAATAATAACTAGTTAATGTGTCCACGCACTTATGACCACATTGATGCATTTCCACTTTGGCACATTCATCGACATTACAGTGAAGTGGTTCGTCCGAACCATCGGTACAATCTTCGACTTTATTACAAACCAAATGATAATCAATACATAGACCATTGGTACAGGTAAATTGTCCAGTTGCGCAGGTACTATTTTCCTTTTTGGCACAACCCACTTCGTCCGACCGATCACCACAATCATCTTCTCCATCACAACGATACTGATTTCGAATACATTTGAAATTTTGACATGTAAATTCTTGTGGTGAACACGTCTTATATTGTGAATTACAAGTTTTTCCTTCATCCGTACCATCACCACAATCGTTATCGTGATCGCAGAGCCAACCCTAGAATTGCGAGAATTTGCATCACATAAATTACATATCATTAGATGTCAGCAGAAAAATTACCTTATTTATACAACGTCCATTCTCACAAGTAAACATATCTTCGCCGCATGGCTGAGGAGTTGGACAATGATGAAGTGTCGTATTTTCATCGGCACCATCAACACAGTCTGGATCACCATCGCAAAGCCATTTTCTCGGAATGCATTGAGCTCGACCCCACGATTTATTCTCTTCGCATGTAAATTCGGTTTCTTCATCACATTTACGATCATCTAGAAAGAAAAGAATACATATCAGAAATGTTTTCTAAGACTTGTCGACTATTTGCCAACACTTACTACATTGATGGCG
Source organism: Diadocidia ferruginosa (assembly GCA_027564275.1). Lineage (NCBI taxonomy): Eukaryota > Metazoa > Arthropoda > Insecta > Diptera > Diadocidiidae > Diadocidia > Diadocidia ferruginosa. Next base: position 12,127 of record JANSTW010070783.1, on the reverse strand, counting down.
ATCATCCTCATCACTATTATCCAGACAATCATTGTCACCGTCACAAATATAAATGCGTGGAATACAATTGCCATTGTCGCAGGTAAACAAATCACCAAAACACGTTCGTCCCTCAGACTTACAATATTCTGGGGGTTCATCGGCACCATCGCCACAATCATCGTCTCCATCACAATACCAAGTGGCCGGAATGCAACGATGATTTGGACAACGGAAACTATTTTGCGGACATGTTCGTTGTGCACAGTGTAGGGCATCTTCATCGGAATTATCACCACAGTCATTGTCACCATCACACAACCAATAGGGCTCAACGCAAATATTTGTCTTTTCACATTTTAAATGATTAGCCGGACAAGTTGTATTGTGTGGGCAATTTGTGTGTGTTTCGTCGGAAGTTGCATTATCCTTACAGTCGTTTATGCCATTGCAAACTTGTGATTGTGGTATGCAGCGTCCATTTAGACAGGTAAATTCGCCATCAACACATGGCGGATAAGTACAGCCCTCTTCATCTGAACCGTCTTTACAATCATTTTCATGATCACATTTCCATGATTTAAAGATGCAGCGACCATTGTTACAGCGATACTCGTTCGGTGAACACGAATGGAATGTACAATAATTTGTATCTTCATCGGAATTATCACCACAATCGTCATCACCATCGCAGGACCACATTCTCGAAATGCATTTGCCATTCATACAGTAGAATTTGCTTGCGTCACATGTAAAGTTCTTGGGCGCACACATTCGACCTTCATTTACAATCTTCGAATTATCATCGCAACGACATTCGGCGACACCATTTAATCCGGGATGACATGATTGGGCACAGCCACCATTATTCTGTAAACATGGATTAACCTGACACTGTTGTCTGGTCTTACTATACACATGAATGTCACGCGGCGAATCTTCAAGTCTCTTAACCATTTCGATCATATTGGCACCGGTATGCTTTTCAGCACGATAAACGCCTCTCAGTTGCAAATCCGTCCAATAGATATAATTTCGGAAAACTGTTATGGCAAATGGATAAATTGTAGCCGATACTAAAACTTCACGATTCTTGCCATCCATTTCGGAACGTTCAATTTTCTCACGTACAGCATCTGTCCAATATAACATTCGATCCTCATAATCGATGGTCAGACCACTGGGTTGTGAAAGATCTTTATCGATAACGGCTCGCTTCAATGAACCAGCCATTGTTGTACGGAAAATTTTACCCGACGTTCCAAAACGTCCCCAATCTGTAAAGTAGAGCGTTCCATTACATGGATCCAGCACAATAGCGCGAGGACGTTCAACTCTTGTTATCATAACCAATTCACTGCCGTCCAAATTGATAGCATAAATGGAGTTATTCGAACTATCTGTCCAGTATATTTTTTTCTGAGTCCAATCATATGCGACTCCTTCGGGATTTATATTTTTACTGATAATTACATTAAGATTTTCTGCCGAAGGTTGGTCTGACTTGGTCCATACAATCTTAGACCATGGTCGGATTTGTGTAAACAACAGTTTTCCATCAGCGTAATCAAAATCAAGACCAACAACATTGGTTAAATTACCTAATGGCTTGAAGGGAACGCCTGTCGATCGTGGATCCAAATTAACAGCCCGAATCTCGGTTCTTGTAGAGAAAACTACATATTCGTCAACAATTTCACATTTTTTACCATCTAGACCCAGCACTCCAGTGGCACAATCACATTTATAATTCATGCGATTACCATTTTTGCTAGCAACATCCGGTGGAAAACTGAAACACAATTGACTGCAATCACCGTTACCTAAACGCAAACATGGATTGGAATCGTCTGATGGTTGATTATTGATATCATAGATTGAAATATCTCGCAGTTTTTGTAAATTTGTACGAACTCTGGTCGGAAGCGTTGTGTTTCCTGGCAATTTGGAAGCCTTAAAAACTGTTAATAAATTTCTATCTACCCAATAAACATCTCCCAAATGAATCGCTATTCCCATTGGATTGGGTAAATTACGACGAATGACTTGTCGATTTCCACCACTTGCCGAAATTTTTTGGATCATATCTAACTTTGAATCGACCCAATAGACATCATGTGTTAACATGTCAACGGTTAAGTCACGTGGATTTGAAATACCCGATGTAACGACCGGTGACCAATCACTTCCATCCAAATTAGCCTTGCCGATTCGTGGATACTGTCCATAATCAATCCAATAGAGAATTCGTTTAATTGGATTGACCGCTAGTTCTCGAGGAGCATCACTTGTGGTCTTCACCAACACCTTACGATTGCTGCCATCCAACCAACAGACTTCAACATAATTTTCATGTGGGAATACATTTGTAAAGTACAAATTGCCAGCAACCCAATCAATAGTCAAGCCACGAATTCCATTACTTCCGATTCCATCTTTGATAATATGTTGAATTTCTGTACCATTCGGTCGAATACGGAAAATTCCATTCCAATGTCCTCGATTATATTCGGCCCAATAAATCCAAGCTTCACGGTACACAACATCAACGTGCAAAATGTGATGACCTGGTCCAGCAATGGGTACCATTCCTTCGGAGCTATCTTTCAAACTATAACCACGAGTTACGTCCAATTGTGAAACGACAGCAAATGTTTTGTACGCGGCACACTTAATGTCATTATCTTTACGGAATCCGATGGCACATTGGCAGACACGTTGTCCATTTTCAGTGGGCAAACAAATATGTTCACAACCACCGTTATTGCTTTGACACGGATGCTGTGTCATGGAACGTTTCTTAAATATTGTCATACTCTTCAGGTCGGTTTCATTGTCCAAAATCGTCTTCGCATTGTCACCATTTGGCAAATCAACCCGGACAATTTTCTCATACACTGGATCTAGATAGTAGAGACGAGAATCCAGTATACCTAGACTTTTTGGTCGAGCAATGTCATCCTTTTCGGAAAGCAACACACGTTTGTCGTCACCATTTACGCTTACAATACAAACTGATGGTGGATGTTGTGTACTATAGTAGAGAAGCTTCTTTTCAATGTCAATGGTTAGGGCTTCAGGACGATCCAAATCTTCGACCAGAATCATTGGCGACGAACCATCCATATTAGCACGACCGATTTTCGTGGGAACACCAAAGCCACCTGGAAACCAAAATAATTAAAACGTTTTTTAAAATAAATCCATTAAATAATTATTTAAAACATTTACCTTCATCTATCCAGAAAACATGACCGTCAGTTGGATCCAAAACTATTGCTTTTGGTTTCGATATTGAAGTTCGGTTGCCATCATTGGAAAGGATAATAGCACGATGTTTAACTTTACCATCCACTCGGATAACTTCTAAATTACTAGCAATTCGATTACCAACAAACAAATTACGACCAAGCCAATCAAATGCCAGCACGTATGGTGCACCAACAATTCCGGTGTCAGAGCCCAAGAACTCCGTCTTATTACCACCACCGTATGGAGTTGTATAAATTGTACAATTTTCATCATCTTCTTCACGTCCTTGAATCCAATACAATGTTTCACCTTTACGGTCAAAATCAAGTCCAGTTCCACCTTCAATGCCAACCACCGGTGTTAGTGATCCGGCTCTTGCATCACCGCCATTCAGTGGAACATCAACAATTTGATTGCCTTTTAACACCATCAAATAGGCATTTTCTTCTTCCAAACATTTACCGTCTGTTTGTAGTCGATAGCCAGGTTTACATTTACAAGACCATCCTGTGGAGGCGCTTGGACTCAACAAACACAAATGCTGACAATTTGATTTTTCACAAGGATTGTCGTACATTTGTTGGAGCGAAGGATGATGCACATGAATAGAGAGTGGCTGTGATATCAGATGGGATACAACTGTTTGATTGGATCCTTTAAACTTATGCGCAGATAAGACTCGATTTAATTGTCTGTCTGTCCAGTAAAGAGTATCTTCGAAAAGTGACAATGAATGCGGATGTAAGAGATAGTGTGAAGAAGCCAAAACTTGTTGACGTCCTGATCCGTTATAATAACAAAAATCAATAAAATCTAATTTGGAATCGGCAAAATAAACCCGTTTTGTTGTTGTGTCCAGTGTCAAGCCATTTGGCCAATAGATTTTTGTATTGATTATAGTTTCACGCATTGTTCCATCCATACCGATACGTTCGATTCGTGGATTTTCTCCCCAATCTGTCCAAAATATCCATTTTGCATCTGGACTAGGATCCAGGCACATTCCACGAGGTTGTGTTATATTTTCCCGTACCATAACCAAGCGGTTCGATCCATTTTCATTACACACTTCAATCGTATTCAACTTACTGTCCAACCAATAGAGATTTTTTCCAATCCAATCATACGCAAGGCCTTCCACCAAATCCAAACCTGTGGAAATAATTTCTTGTGGCTCCATGCCTCGATCCAAACGAGATATTTTCTTCAATTTCATATCACTCCAAAAGATTGTGCCAGTATGCATGTTCGATGCGGTTGCAACAACATTTTCAACAACAATCGGTACGCGCTCCAATCCTTGTTCCTTTAGATCGGCCACCAAAATCGAATGACGATTCGATATGATTAAAAATGCTGAAGAATGATTAACAGCTTTGCATGAATGTTTGTTGGGTTCAAGCACATAACCATCAATGCATGAGCAAAAATATGATCCTTTTGTGTTGGTACAAGTTTGAGAACAAAGTCCTGGTGGTTCGCATTCATTTAGATCTTGACAATCGGTTGGATCTGGACCAAGTTCTTCGCCAGGTGGACAAATACACATTGCACCCAACGGTGTCTTTTGACAGCCATTAGAACATAAACCAGATTGATGTTGACATTCGGCCAGATCACAGCCTTCACCTTCGTCGGAACCATTTGGACAATCGGGCATTCCATCACAAACAGACGAAATATTTACACATCTTCCGGTTACACCGGGACATAACCATTGACCAGCCGGGCATCGGAATGGTGGAGCAACACACGCATGTTGAGCACTTTCGTCAGAATTATCACCGCAATCATCTTTACCATCACAAATGTAGGCTTTGAATACGCATTGACTATTGTTACATTTATAGAAATTGGTTGGACATGAAATCGAACCACATTCATCTTCGTCCGAATGATCATCACAATCATTGGAGCCATCGCAGTGCCAAGCAATTGGAATACAAATACCCGACGATTTACAACGGAAATGCTTTTCAATGTTACATTGATTTGGTCCGACCGACGGACATCCAAGCTCATCACTGCCATCATTACAATCTGGTATTCCGTCGCACTTGTATGATTCTTCGACACATTGTCTCAAATCGGCACATTTAAATTGATTTGCCAAGCAGGTTATTGGAGGACAATCTTTTTCGTCTTGTTTATCGAAACAATCATCGTCGCCATCACAAACCCAAGATTGTGGAATACAGTGACCGGTTCGAGGACATGTAAATTGAAAATAAGCACAAGTTTTTTCGGCACAGAAGTCTCCTTCATCGGATCCATCGCCACAATCGTTTTCACTGTCACATTTCCACATATTCGGTATGCAGCGACCATTGGCACAGGCAAATTGTGAGGCGGCACATGTTACATTTCCACAATCAAATTCATCCGAATGATCACCGCAATCGTTCTCCTGATCACATCGGAAATTTTGTGGAATACAACGACCTGATTTACACTGGAACTCATTAGCGCCGCATGTTGGTTTTGTACAATTTTGCTCTTCATCACTGTTATCCAAACAATCATCATCGCCATCACATAACCACGATTTTGGAATACATCTTTGATTGTTACATGTGAAATCCCATGAATTGGGACATGCTTGTACTGGTGGTTCAGCATTTGGATCAGCCATACACGAATGACCATCATCGCTTATTCGTTCGCCATAAGGACAAGTACATTTAACAGTGAGAACATGAGATCCATTGACTGGAACTGCAAAACATAATTTTTCACAACCGCCATTATTTATTGAGCACGGTTGTGTGGCCTCGATAGTTTGCACCTCATGACTGTACACTTTAACTCCGTACAAGCGATTTGTCTGCGGCTCTCGAACCATAATCTCCTCTTGTTCGCCGGTCAATTTATGTAATCTAACAATTGCATCAAGACGCCAATCTGTAATGTACATCCATTCATCGTGTATGACAATTGAAAATGGATGACGAATTAGATGAGAATTAACCGTTCTTATGTCAGAACCATCTAAATTAGCATGTTGAACATGATCGAGTAGGGCATCACACCAATAAACACGATCTTCTTTAAAATCAATTGACAATCCATTGGGCCAACCAAGTGTAACATTTTTAAATACCAAAGGATCACTACCATCAGCATTGGCACGTGTTATATTCGCTGGTCGATCCCATTCCGAAAAGAAGATGTAACCTTTATTTGGATGCACAACAATGGCTCGTGGGCGTTTCAGATTTTTTAACAATGTTCGACGATGTGTTACATTTCGAGTAGACAAAACATTCAGCGTTCCTTTTCGGCTATCAATATAATACAGATTTTTGGATGCCCAATCTACGGCCAATCCTTCAACACCTTCATTTTGTGATGCCAAAACGATTTCACGACCAGTCCCATTTCTATGAACCCGATAGATAACGTCTTGCAATACGTCTGAATAATAAATGTGTTCATCTCGTGCATCAAAATCTAGACCAACAAATCGAGCACGACGCGAAACAACGGGTAAAATGGCATCACTAAATCCCTCAATGACAGGATCTAATACTTTTCCTTTGATAAAACGTTGTTGCGAATACATCAGAAATTGTTGAACTAAATGACAATTTCGCAGATCAGGAGCAAGCTGATAGCCGGTGTGACAAGCGCAACGAAAACCTAGACCAGACGGAGCTCCTTTAACTGCGGTTACAATACAAAGTTGTGCACATGCACCATTATTATTTCCACATGGACTTGTCACTTTGGGCTGACTATATGGATGAACTGTAACAATAGCCTTTGGTTCACGAATATCTTTCGATTTAAAAATCGATTCTATGCTAGAGGATCCTTCAAACTTATCCACAGACATAATGCCTTGCTTTGTAGCATCTGTCCAGAATACACGATTTTCAAACAAAGCCAGTCTCGATGGACTTGGTACAAGTTGTCCTCTTAACACCATAATTCGATGACCACCATCATAGTCTACCGTTTCAATGTAATCCAACAGAGAATCACACCAATAAACTCGCTTTGCAATTACATCAACAGCTACACCAGACGCCTTATAAGCCGCTTCGGAAACAATTGATCGAGCATGCGTGCCATCCATATGTGCACGTAAAACCTGTCCACCATCAGCAACAAACATTAAACCTGATGTTGGATCTAGAGCTAAATCGGCTGGGCTAGTTAAATTTGACCCCAACACGACAGCATGCCATTTTCCATCCAATTCAAAAACATCCACTTTCTGCCCAACAAAATCAGCAACATATAATTTATCACCGACCCAATCAACGGCTAACGCAACAGGTGCCCATGTGCCGGGTAATGTTAAATCAGATCCACCAAAACCGCCCTCATTCAACGGTATCGACTGCACTTTTCGTGTTTTCGTATCAGACCAAAACAATAGATTTCGAGCTTGATGAAATGCAATACCGCTCGCACCCGTTGCATTTGCAATATTTCTTGAATCTTGCCCGTGTGGTGACATTCTCACAATTGCACGATCATGTGCGAATATCAATTCCATACTGGCTGCATTTGGTGCAATACAACGTGATTTGTCCATTAACGTGTAACCGGCTGCACAAGAACATGAAAATGATCCATCGCTGTTGGCACACAATTGATCACAGTGACCCCATTCTGCACATTCATCCAAGTCTATACAAGTTCGGTTGTCTGGCGCCAAAGATCTACCCGGTGGACAATAACAAATACCTCCTGTCAATGATGGCCCACATTTATGTTCACAACTTAAAGCAGGACAGGAGAGTGTTGCTACAAAAAAGAAATAAGATTACAAATAAATTAAAATTTAAAATAAATAAATAACTTACAACATGCAGTTTCCTCATCCGTTCCATCGTCACAATCTTTTTTGCCATCACAGAGTTGTGTTTTAGCAATACACTTTGGTTGACCATTAGCACCGCCACGACACAAAAATTTATTATCTGGACACGCAATTGCCGTACAATTTGCCTCGTCACTTTCATCCGAACAATCATTGTAGCCGTCACAATGGAAATTAGCCGGAATACATAGCGAATTTGTACAACGAAATTGGCCACCATGACAAGCAGGAAAATCTATTGAGAGATTAAGGAATTGTTTAACTGTTCAAAATAAAAGTTATTTTCGAGTCACTTACTACAGGCTTGTTCATCTGAACCATCATCACAGTCACTTTTATGATTACACTTTAGGATTGCATCAATACATTTCTGTCCATTCGCACAACGAAATTGATCCAACCTACATTTGGCTCCTGTGCATCCTTCCTCATCGCGGCCACTACGACAATCCAAATAGCCATCACATTTTTTCTCCTTTGGCACACATGGATCGGCTACGCGACCACCATTTGTTTGTGTCGTACCATCGGTTGGGGCACCACAATGTATATCGTCTGGTTGACACTTTCGATACGCTGAAATAAATATTCAAATTGTAGAAATTAAAAAGAAATGACTTGAATTTCAAACTGTCGTAAAAATTAATAACTTAATACATTTTAGGGAATATTTTAATATTTTTTCAGATGGGTAAAGTTTGGTTCAGACATTTTAAGAATATTTTTTTAGAGGGTCACAAGTACTATGTAGAAAAACGGACACACTCAGGCATTATTGTCCATTGTGCCTTCCCTCTTTGTGTTAATTAACATGTTAGGCAGCCAGTCTTTTCAATAAAAGCTAGCACTTTCTTAATTTTTATATCTGACAGCCCTTCCAACTCTGGGAAAGGGCTATCAAAAATATTCTGCCTTGCACGACAAAAAGCGGGACATTCGCAAAGTACGTGTGTCGCCGTCTCTTTAAAGCAAAATCTACAAACATCCACATCGGTCAGTCCCATTTTGCTCATTTAGAGCGTTATTACCGGTAATGATGCTAACCACATCCTTACATTTCTTGCGAGATAATATAAGGATGGATTTGGTTGTTTTTTCAGATATCGTACGGCAGCCTGTTAGGTCACTCCATCGCGCTTGATGTTTTTTCCAACTGGAAGATTGCACCATTCCTTTTAGCGTCGTGTAAGACACTCCAAGAACTGGTCCGGGGCCACAAAATGCAATGCAAGCCCCTTGCCTTGCCAGTTCGTCCGCTTTTTCAGTTCCTTCTACATGGCATGTCCTGGCACCCAGATAATGCGGATTGTATTATTAGTACCAAGATCATTTAGCAGACTTTTACACTCCTCGACAATTTTCGAGAAAGTGAGTGGATTGCTAAGAGACGCAATGGCCGCTTGGCTGTCAGAGTAGAAGTTAAAATTCCGTTTCGACAGTCCCGACCCAATCATTAGCTCAGCCGCCTTGACAATGCGAAAGTTTCGGCTTGGAAAACTGTAAAAATTTTACCAAGATTATAAAAGATATTATGCTCTGTGCTAAAAGAAAAGACATTCGGTCCGGAGCCGTCCTCTGTCAATGATCCATCAGTAAAAATATTTATGGTTCAGGACGCTACTAGACGATGGCATACGTATTTCGGGAGACTCCCTCAACAGAAAGAACACCCTTTATTTGATAGTGTCCATAATTTAGGTTCTTTTCATGCCATTGCTTATAAGCTTTAAGCGTGATATAAGCTCTCCTTGCTTCCTCCTGTATAAAAAGATCCAAGGGAACAAGAGAGAGCAGCGCGTCTAAAGCATCTGATGGTGTGGTCCGCATGGCTCCAGTGATATCTATGGAGGCCAGCCTTTGAATTTTGGACAGCCTTCTGCATATTTAAGTGATTAACAATATTATTTAATTTTTTTTTTACAAAAAGAAGGACAAATTTATGCAGACTCATAAAATCTAGAGAAAGTTTTTTATCCGTTGGCCCGTGAGGGTAAATTTCTAGTGGCTCTATACTCTGGGATAAGGTTTAGAAGTTTTAGGTAAAATAAGTCGGAGCATTCATACAATTTATTTTTTAAATAGTTATTAGAGAAGTACAAACATATAGAGACAGTTTTTCAATATTATCCGGATTTGGAAAATTTTTAGTGAGGGTGATTTTTTATCGGTCCAATACTCTAAGATTGCATTTAGCGCTTCTAGATCGAAAGGTATGACAGGGGCTACCATTGGTAATGCCATACTTGTATTTTCACACGAAAATATATCTTGCACTGGAGTTCTTATAGAATTTTTATCGTTTTTTAGTGCCACCCTAATTACATGCTAAAAACAGCATATATATAGATAAAGTTAACTGATTGCTTCAATAGTTTTTCTTAAATAAAACTTAAAATATACTAAATAAATTTAAAGTTTTATATTTTACAGGCAAAAGAAAAACAATAATTTCTTTTAAATAAAAAAGAAATAATTCATTTCTTAAATCCATTAATAAAACGATGTTTGTACAATTATTTAAATGTGTTTTAAAAGCAATTTAACTTTTGTTCATATTCATAATATTGTTTATGGTAATATTTTCTTATCCTACTATATTGCTATAGTTCGTATAGATATAGTTGGTTCTGCTGGGGATGTGGATTGTGGATGTGGAAGAGGCAGCAAAACTATACAACCTACATGACAATAAAAGCTATAATCACAACTATACACTTTGTTTAATGGCAAAATAATTCATTTAAATATTATATACAAAGAAGACTTTGAACTGAACTTTTAAAACTATCTCTTTATGCCACGGTGTTAGAATATCTACATAGAATATAGCTGCAAGGAAGGCTGTACGACAGATTTATAATTGTTATTGTGATGTTTTAAATGCGGATCACTTTTGTGCGGCAAAATACAATATTTTCTAGAGCTGCTGCCATATACATTTGAGCATATCATTTAGCTGCCTGCAGCTGGATTTGGTAAAACAAATTAATTTTAATTAATAATAATTTGTTTATTTTAGACTTGTTATGTTATTAGTTTTGTTTTACTTCAATCTGATTGACATAACAATTGAATTATAAACTTTGTATAATTTGAAGTGAGATCTAACTATAAGTTATGTACATATGAAATGAGTTAAATAAGCACCTTCAACAATATATTGAATAATAATTGCTTTAATATTGCGGAAAGCTATATAGAATTATAGAATATTCGTTTTTAGAAATTAACGGTTTTGACATTCTTATATACAAAATATATCAAATATTCGACATTAAAAAGCTTTTACTTTGAATTTGAATTTAGATGACAGGTTAAAATTTATCAAAGCTTTACAAAAAAATTCTATTATCGTAAAATATTAATTTTGCAAATTAAACATCGAGGCAATTAAAATTATATAGAGAGAAAAAATTGAAACATGGCAAATTTGCAAGAAATATATCAACTAATTATGATTGACAAAAAATACGTGCTTTTGTCACCTTTGATCAAATAGCACGAACTAAAAAAAATTTCACATAAAACGAAAATCCATAGAAAAAATGTTTAAAACTAATTTATTGAATTAACATGTTTTTGTAATAATTATCAAAATGTCGGTGGTTATTGTTGTTGGGCAATTCAATTATAGACAAAAAAAAAGTTAAACTAAATTGTTGGGTTTTGCGGTGTTTTTTATTTTTACATGCATTTTATTTTTTTTTTTTCAAATGAATCCAATAGGAAATAATGTGAATTTTAAAGTATATGAAGCGTACACGGTTATATATTGAGTTAAACAATCAAAAATCTAACTAGTCGTTGCAAAACTCGATTTTTTTACTATTCTTTATACATAGAGTAATTCCATTTTAAATCACCAAATTTTGAGAAAAATACCAAATTCATGTAAACTATTTTGTATTTGTAAACCTCTAAGAGTAGGTACACAACCAACTTTTTCAAATTTTACCGCGCAATTTATGCGAGGTTTCGATAGAACAAATTATTGTGTGAATAAATTTTTATCGGAAAATTGAAAAGAGAGATACTTACCTGAATACTTTGCTGAAAGACAAAAGC
>JANSTW010070772.1:0-10344 GCA_027564275.1 Diadocidia ferruginosa | reverse complement strand
TTTTTGTTCTATACTACAAATAGCTATATAATATTAAAGATCGACAACAATTTTTTATTTTTTTTAGAAAAAAAATATTATTTTTAGTAATATTTCTGAAAAAAAAAATCATTCTTGAATCACTTTACAAAAAGTGATATAAACCTATATCTAATAATAATAAGAAATATATAAATATAATAAATTTTTGAAAATAAAATTAAAAACAAAACGACTGTTAAACACGAAATTCTCCTATCTTTTCAACTTTATAAGTTTTGAACTAAATCCCTATGCAATTAGCATGTTGATATGTTATTTTATACTTTTCTTTCCACAAATAATTTTGTTTGTGAATTCTAAATAATTGTCTGTCCGTCCGAGCGTACTATAAGTGCACAAAGTACTAGATGAGATATGGTCTTAAAATTTTGAAGGGATGCTTTTTTGTATTCTCATATTTATATCAAGAATTTTGCTCCTCGGATATTTTTAACTATTTTGTATTTATTTATTTACTTTACTTAGTAAAATTGTTAAATGATGGAGAATTTCTCATCTTTACTGTTCAAACGCGATGAAAAATATTATCTTGCTATACTTTATATAATTTATACAAATATACTTACAATTTTAATGTTTGTTTACTTTTAACGGAAGTGTGACTGTCTGACGGTTTAATGCTTTGCTGCAATGCAAAAAAAAAAACAAAATTAAAATTAACTTTTATATAAATAAGCGCACAATAATATTATCGCGTTTAACTACTTAAAGATTTTTCGGTTTATTTAAAATTAAATTAAATTAAAATAAAGAGTCATATATATATTTTGAATAAATATACTAAAAATATAATTGGATTTTAACGCGCGAGATAAAGTGTTTTTGGTATTAATTAAGGAGCAGTGGGTAACGTCACGGCTCTGTAATCAAGAGGTGGTGTTGTGTTTTTGAGGCTCGGCAGGGCCAAAACATTTTCACAACTGGGTTATCACCTTTCATTCGCAGGTGTTTATTAAAATTCGATTGCAGTGGCCCTAAATGTCCGCCTATATGATACCAACAGATAGGGTATCTCACATAGTGTAAAAAGACCCACTCACTGATTACTATACAATAATATACCGATGCGACACGCTGACAGCATTCAAAATTAAAAACGGTTTGTCATAAAAAAAAACTTCGTAATCAGATTAATCAGTGATAATGGTTTAGCCCAAGACCTTCATGGGTTGAAGTGGTTACACTACTCAACACAATTTTTGACCTTGATATGAGTATAACATTTTGAAAGGTTTATCGATAACATACACAAAAATAAATATAATTTTACTTTTTTTCGACCGTTGATTTAAAATATGTTAAAATTTGGAAACAGGCTAATCGGTCTAATTCAAAGCAAAGCTATTCTCAAAGTGGGTCGGCTTGGGCAAAGCGTACCTTTCTTCGCCCAGCCTTGAAAAATTTTGTTAACTCTAGAAAAATACTTAGCTTTTTCTAAAAACAAAAAATCCATGAAGTAATCTCAGCACTTTTTAACAAAAAATCCATGAAGTAAGATTACTTCATGGATTTTTTGTTTTTAGAAAAAGCTTAGTATTTTTCTAGAGTCACAAATCAACGGTCGAACAAAGTAAAATTATAAGAAAGTATATTTAATGGTAATAATATGAAAAAAAAAAATTTTTCAAATTACAATGCAAATACACATCTCGCACAGCTGAAACAGCCACACAATACCGCAAAAACTCACTATACATATATGAAAGCGTAAACTAGAGCCACAGGCTCTGGCGAATAGCTAGAGCCGCACGTAATATTGCAAACATATTCACTTTTCGTTAATCGATTAGACTGTTCCGAAATTTTATTTTTTTACTTTTTTTAGGTTCGGAAACATTAAAATAATTTTTTTGTAAAATAATAAAGAGGGGGAGGGGCGGCCCTGCACATATGACAAAATTATTTTTTTCCACAAAATTGTCTTATTCACATACTAATCTCGCATGAAATTGTTTTATTAATCCCACACAAATTAAAATTGCATATTTCTTTAAATCTCCACCATACAAAATAGGTATAAATATATATAGTATATTTATTTATAGGTAGCATAGCAAGTACTTTTAAAGTCATCGTAAAAATACGTGTAAGAATTAAGATTTATTAATTTAATACCAAAAATTGTTACCTTGTCATGCATAATTCATTAATAATTTATATTCATCCATGACATGGCGTTATAAATTTAAATTAATTATTAATTAAGACTAGAAATACTATAAAATAAATATTTATTTCTATTACATACTTAAATTTACTGATATATTTTAAGAATTTCTGAATTAAATTATATATTTGTATATTTATATTATGTATGTAGTGGTACAATAAGAGAAAATCGCAGTATAGTGACATATTATTAACCCTTAGAGTGCTATATACTTTTGGGCAACACTAAACAAAAGACGGATGTAGGGTCCATGAGAGACTCACGTTAAAAACTGTAGAAATAAAAATAATAAAATAAAATCATCCACAACACTTAACGATGAAAAAAAAAAGAAAAATCAGTCCGAGAGCCCCCAGTATAACCGGGATGCTGCTTTTACTATATTTTAACATTTGAAAACTGACACAAACCAAAATATTCTCTATTAGTTCACATTTTTATTCAAAAATTAGATACTTATAACAACATAAAATAAGTCTTTAACCTTAAAACTCAAGGTGGAATCTCAGGGTGTATAAGAACACATAAAATCTACTCTTACACCAAAATGTACCAAACTCCTCAAACCACAAACCCTTCATCTTTAACCTAGAGCCTCTAAATGCAATCTCAGAGTATAGGAGTACTAAAAAGTAGCTCCCACCAAAATTTTGCCAAATCCGCGCACTGGTAAAAACTTCTCTATATGCTCATATTTTTCGGGCAATTAAAAAAATCGTATAGATGATAGAGCATCTTTGACCTTGAGACTCCAAATTCAATCTCTAAACTTCCAAAATGTGGCATCCGCCCACTGGTAAAAAAATTTCTCTATATGTTCATATTTTTCTGCCATTTTTAGGAAACAAATCTTATGGGGGCCCCTCTTCATATTTGACGTAGAGACTCCAACAGCAATCCCAGACTATGGGACCACTAATAAGACATGTAAAACTTTCTTGTGTCTGATTTTGCTAACGGACGGACAGACGGACGAACGGACGGACGGACATTTTTTTTATTTTCTAGTTTTTCTGAATCAGGGCATCATAAAACGTAAAAAATGGGTCCCGGCAATTTTACCATTTTGACCTAAATTAAGGCTTGTACTATTTTCATACAAACTCCATATATACATATGAATTATTTTAATGAATAGTAAAAGCAAAAATCATATTGGAAATTTAGTGGTACGTTTCAGAAAAAATGGTTCAAAAAATTTGTATTTTTTTAATTTTATTATTTAAAAAATATTCATACAAACATCGTGGAATAAAGTTTTTTCCAACATTTAATTATAACAATTTTTCTAAGAGTCTGACACGAAAATAGTAGGATTTCTTTACAATATTTGTGTACTATATAGCAGTTCGGATATTCGCCGTTAATCGCTGTAGGTCTGAATCAAGCGGTTTTTTTGCAATTGTGTATTCATTTTGTTTACAAAATATAATTCACAATCATTTTATATTAATGAGCATCTAAAAAAAATTATTTTGGTAAAAAACTATTTGCCAAGCAGAAAATGGTACGTGCTGCTCGCTGCTGAGCAAATTTTCCAGCTCGCATGCTCGCTCGCTTCGATCTCTGATAGGTAGGTTGCTATACTTGGCGAGTAATAATATCAAATTTTCATATTTATAATTAATATGGATGAGGTGGTATTTTTGGGGTGAAATTTGATTTATTATAATTATAAACTGACATTTAAATACAATTGTAGTATACATTTCAAGCTCAAAATGGATAGGAAGGCGAATCTAGACTCTTTTTTTTGTGATGTTTTAATTTTTTTTTTTTCAATTTTTTTTGAAGACTTCTGCACGAATAATTTAAGTCTGATTGTGATAATTTGCTACTATTTTAGCTCTTTTAGAAGCAACCCTTTCCTGTCTATCTGGTTTAAAAGTGTTTCGCATATATACATTTTAAAATATAATAATTAACGCTCAAGCTTCCTCTTGGAATGGCAAAGAACCAAAGTTTCTAAAAATCTCAAAAATCGTTTTTTAGAGGGTACCGGTGAAGAGGTAAGTCACCAGCATAGTGCGGCTGAAGTCAAGGATGCGATTTGTCTCAATCTCAATTGTCAAGTCAATGAACTTATTGTTCTTATGTTTTGGAGCCAAAAACAAAACGATGATAAGGAATTAATTATCTGATATAATAAATCAAATATATTTAGGGGTTAGCATATATAAGTCATAAAGTCACCCTATCTATTATATAACATAAATAATATCCGCACTAAATAGGAAATAAAATAAATAAATTTTCCCCATTAAAGTCATATTTCCAGAAAGTAGAATATTATTTTTATTACTATATCTGCTATATTCCAGTATAATTAAAATAACTATTATGTTACAATATATAAAGTCTATCCTACTCTGTGATGATGTTACATACAATTAATGTAACTAGAATTTATGTTTTTTGTTGGAAAAGTTTTCGCATGTTACATCGCTTTCCCTTAAAAGAAGTACATACAGAACTATGTAAACAAAACTTGTTAATGTATACGTTATATAAATGGGTGGTTTTCTATATATTATTATACTTTGTCATGGCATTGTCTCAAAATCATTGTATTTCAATACATTGCAAATGTAAAATACTAACTGTATATATTCTTGGTAATGCTCCAAGTCTTCTATATGGCCATATATATACAATTTAGAACATTTATAAAGGCTTAACCCATAAAATAATTACATTTACTAACTTGTTCTTCACTTTAGGTATACATTGTTAACATATATAGAACATAATATATAGTTTAATATATTTTGAATAAATTAAAAAAAAAACAAATTTTTGTTTTACAACTTTATAAAATCTAGTAAAACATTACCATTTTTTTTATGAGAATACCTAACTATAGTATAAGCTAGTATATATAAAGTTACGATGTAGAAAGTAAATTATTATCATCTCGAAAATTAATATATTATATGAGCAACTAAAAATTGGAAACTTAAAAGTTGTATAGTCTATAGTTAAACATTGGTATTTCCACATATTTAAAATAAATTAATTTAAAATTATTAAAATGTTACATAAAAACCAATTTATTATGAGGCTTAGAAAAGTATTAAAAAGTTCTTCCTCGCACCATATAGTTAACTATATATACTATATACTTATAGTAGTTACATATGAGAACCTATATAAGTCTTTTATTACACAAAAATTGTTCATTGACTGCTTTTACATAAATAATATTATAATAAGCTTCTTCCAGCCAGGGATGGAAAACGAGATTTAAGAAATATAAGTTGTATATAAGCGGATTCAATGTTTGACAGCAGTGGCAACTAGCAGAGCAATATACAGAGTAAGATTTTGTACTACTGGCCGAGACTAATCAAAATGAAAAAGAAAACATTTTCTTATGAAATTTCATAGAAAACCAAATATTTTATTATATGTAAATATTTTTATAGAAATAAGGGAAAGTAGGGTACATTCGGCCCCTAACAAGTTTTTTGTCCATAAAAATAGAATGCATTTTTTTTTTTTCATTTTTTCTGTTGAAGATGTTAAAACAATTCAAAATCTTCAAAATGTCTATACATATGAATGTAATCCTGCATTAACGATAATTTAAATAAATATTTTATTGACTAAAAATTATAATTATAAATTACTAAAATTACCGTTTTCAAAAGTTCTACAACATTTTAATTTATATAAAACCCTAATTAATAAAAAAAATTATTAGACACTTTCTCCTGCGAACGATTTAATATTAGAAATACACTGCACGCTAAGAATTTTGCATCAAAACACAATATTCATTGTTAAATAATAACAAATTACTCTAACTAGCTTGAAGTTGTTCACGATTATATAGAATTACGTTATCTATATACATTTCCTTTTAACATTGTTTGTGTTAAATTTGAGTATTTCTCGAGATAATTTGAGTGGTTGAATGTTCACCATGGCCGAAAGTACCCCACTTTCCCCTATAATTCTTCTATCACTAGGTCAACTATATAATAATAATTATAATCGGAAATCGTAAGAAAATGAAAAAAATCGGTCCGAGAGCTGGGATGCTGCTTTTACTAAATGTGATAATTTGAAAACTTGCACAAACCAAAATATTTTCTATTAGCTCACATTTTTAAACAAAAGATGTAAATTTATTGATATTAACAACAACAAAAAAGAATATGGAAAGCCTCTCGTCTTTAACAAATAGAATCCCCGAGTATAGTATGGGAGCTCCCTAAATCATTGACTTAGAAACTCTAAATGCAATCCCAAAGTATGGGACCATGAAAACATTTCCCCTCCACCAAAATTTGGCCAAATCCATCTACGGGTAAAACAGTCTAACATGTTTATATTTATCGGTCTTTTTTAGAAAAAAAAATCATATGGAAGTCCCTAACTCCCTCTTAACTTTTGACCTAAAAACTCCAAATCCAATCTGAGAGTATGGGATTACTAAAAACTCATTCACACCAAATTTTTTCCAAATCCGTCTGCTGGTTAAAAACTTTCTATATATATGCTCATATTTTTTGGAAATTTTCACAGTCGTATGGAAGCCCCTTAACCTTTGACCGAGAGACTCCAAATGAAATTCTAGAGTATGGCACTACTAAAAACTGACCTCTACCAAAATTTGGCCAAATCCGCTTACTGATAAAAAAACTTTCTCTATATGTTTATATTTTTCGTCAATTTTTAGACTCGAAATGCAATACCAGTACTCATCATCATTATCGTGTCCTTTACTCCAAAGCGAGGGAGCATAGGGACCATTTTACCCTTTTTCTATTTGATACCATGGTTTTCATTGACGACTATATCAAAGGTGGAGTGTTGTCGCACACTAGCCATATTTTTTGGTGATCAGTGGGGCGGGTTTTTACACTATATGAGGAACCCTATCAGTTGGTGTCTGCGATCGCTTTTTATTTTTTAGAAAAACACCTGCGAATGAAAGGTGATAGTCCAGTTGTGAATATTTTTTGACCCTGCCGAGTCTCCAACCCTCCGTCCACGCACTGGTGTAAAACTTTCTTGAAAACAATATTTTTAGGAACTGGCGATTAGTGTTTATAAGTAAAATAAATAAGAATTGTAGTAGTGAAATAATTAGAGCAAATTTCAGTAGCGCCATCTTATGGATCCCAGTTTAAACATTGCTTCTGAAATTTTCAGTTATTCACTACAACAGATTTAATAAACATAAATATAAAATTTTTTGCTTGCTTCCTGACTATTTTCAGGAAATTTAATAGGTCTTTTAATTGTTTTCATAAAATTCTTTGCAGTCTTTTTTACAAATATCATGCAAATTTGAATTAAAAATATTAAATTGTTAATAGCGAGCAAATATTCTCTATTTTGAATGAAATATCCTTAAGTATCAAATTTGAGCAATTCTATAAACTTCAAAACCCTTGGATAAGTTATTTTTTCTCAATATCGCCGAATTTTTTTACTGTATAAAAGTCATTCCTGGTCATGGGGGCTATCAAATTTTGAATTTGCTTAGGGTCCCAGAAGACCATAATACGCCGCTGCTAATATTATTTAAAATATTGTTTTTATACATTATATTGTCATAACTGCAGAATAATAATTATTAAATTATAATTTATATTTAACTTTATATATTGTGAATTTTAAAAATATAGGTTAAACAGTGATGTTCAAGTTAGTTTGTGTTATCTATATAACTTCATCAGCGATCGGACTAACTCTATATAAAATTTATTACTAACGATCAGCGGCGTATTTTTCTACAGGCCACTTAGGCGAATGCCTAGGGCCCCGACTCAAGGGCGCCCCCAAATTATCAAATTATACGCATTAATTTTTAATTTTAATAATCCAACTTTAAAAATTTTGTGTTTTACGATATTTTATGTCAAAAAATTGATGAAAAGAGAATTTCTATTAAATAGTCAAATACCAAGGAGGCCCCCAAATTATAAAATTTCTGTTTTACGAAATTTTCACCAAAAAACCTAAAATTTAGTTAAATATTATAGTTACATTTAAAAAAAAATCTTGCTCCCCCAACAATTTCCTGAAATCACGTCCCTGTTCTGTTCACCCCAAATTTTTAAAAAATCGTCGAATTAAAATCGATTGAAAATTCAAGTATTCACCCCTATAGTGCTAGAATTAGAATTAGAATTTCTCTATATAATTTATGTTGTAACTGAATAGTCGAACTGGCCAAATACTGTTTTCTCATCAGATCAGTATTTATCTATTCCATTATAGTTTTCTAATAAAATGACGCAGTTCTATATAAATACAATTCTTTTTACCGTTTCATGGTAAATTTTATTAAGAAAAAAAACACGTGTTTATAAAAATTAAGTTGTAATTGACTTTTGCGTTTGAATTTTATATTATAATTTATAATATATAATATAGCATACCGTAAATTTACAATTATTTTTTTCCGCAAAAAATACCATCCGTTTTAATAGAAAAAAAACCTGAATTTTGTTGGTTTTTCTGATATTCCAATTTATATTTCGTGTAATAAATAACTGCTGTGTAATACAAAATTATACATCGTGCGTCTTTGAATCTAATGTGTATATTTATTATTACATTAAACTAGTTTTATCGACGACAAAATTCCTAAGCTATATGCCTATACCTATTACACAGTTCGATAATTTAAATACAAATTACTCATCCGCAAAAAAACAACTAAATTACAAGAAAAAAACCGCTCAACAAATTCTTCATCTACACGCATATAATTAACGCGCGTACTTAAGTCGTCTGTCTATCCTCGATTTGCCATTAACATAGAAATGGAATTTTTATTCATGAAGAAAAAAAAATCGTGTGTCTATTACAATAATATATAAATCATTGTCTTAATTACACACGATTTAAAACATTCCAATAAACTATAAATAAATTAAAAAATATTTGTTTAATAAAGTTTATTAGAAAATCACATTTTATTGCATTTTCGCCAATTTAAATGTAAAGCAAACAAAAATTAAATTACTTTTCTCTATAATTTTGAAACACATCATCGTCAGTTCAGCAGTATTTCTATAGTAGAAATAAATTTTGTTATTATTTACCTTATAATCAATTATAAAAATTTCAAAATCAATAAATTGTTGTATAAAATATGTAATCTTGACATAATATTTTATATAGTGAACGCGAGTGTGTCATTGTTGAATTTGTTGAATGTATATAGTAAGATTTTGTTCATTGATTTTTTCCAATTACTTATATTTTTAAAGAGCAAACGATTTTTTTTTTCTTATTCCATTCATTTTATATAAACAAAAAAATATTTATCATCAAATCTTTCGTCAAGGTATATTTATATTCGTTTCGCATTTACATTTTTTTGTGGCTATGAAACTGTTAGTTGAACCATTTGTTTTCTTCTATTTTTTTCTAGACCAAACAGCATAAGCATGACATCTTCATTGTCTGATTTGATGAGCAGCTCTTTAGACATTTCGTCCGATAATAATGTCATAACAATTGAAGAACTTCGAGCACAAATGGGCTCATGCTTTACATGTGGTGTTTCATGGACAGACGATCACGTATCGTTAGACTGTTCAGAGTGTGGCGGCTACAGTAGCTCTAGACCGTGTCCTTTGTGTGATGGTGTCTGTGGCATTACATGGAAACGTGACTTTACAATGGTAAGTTTAATATAATTTAATGCAAAAGTTTTCTCAAGTGTTGACAGTAATTTATTTTTCAATCAAACTCAAATTTATCCGCATCTATCGCAGTTAATAAAAAAAATTTACCCAAAATCTATACATAAATTATTATTATTATTTATTAATTTGAATAAAAGACAATTGTTCAGGCTGACCACTCCTTTGTTTTTTTTATCTGTTTTTGTTTTGCTCCTTGTATTTTAATTTTATTTATATAGGTTAAAAAAAGAAATAGACTGTCCCGCCGTCCGCGCTATAAATTATACTTTTCAGAAACGGGTAGTTCCCATACAAAAAAAGCTTGATAAAAGTGGAGAAAATGCAGTACACAATTGTAGATATGCTACAATCTTGAAAATTGGATTGGATATTTGGCTGAAGTTCAGAGGCCTAATTATATATTACGTTCCGAACGGAAGTTTTTCCGTACATCACATTCCGTTCCGTGGTATTATATAA
>JANSTW010070761.1:0-10346 GCA_027564275.1 Diadocidia ferruginosa | reverse complement strand
AACTCATCCTCACCAAAAATTGGCCAAATTCCTCGACTGGTGCAAAACTTTCTTGTGTCTGATATTTTGCTGACGGACGGACGGACACTTTTTATTTTTACGTTTTTCTGAAACGAGAAAAAAACATGGTCCCGGAAATTTGACCATATTAACCTAAATTAAAGCTTGAACTATTTACATACATTATCCATATATGATATATCATATGGATTTTTTGTATGTATAGTAAAAGCAAAAATTACTTTGAACCTCATGATTTGTAAAGCCATTAGAAGATTCTGGAATAATTTTTTTTAATTCGGGGTTTCGCTACTCATATTATAAAAAAATTTGACTGCATTAACAACTTGATTCTTTTACCAATTTATGTTTAAAAAATCACTAAAACGAAAGAGAATCGATTTTTCTTATATATAAACATTTCGCACAATAAATGGAAAATGTGTTCTATATAAAAACTAAATTAACAATCAAGATAAAGAACAATTTATATTTCTCTATATTAACTTCTTATATGAGGGTCATCCTAAAATAATAAAACAACTTAATAGAAGTCAATAGAAAAAACTATAATAGAAAGTCTTTTATATTCTTGAAAGATTCACAGTCAACATTTAGAAATGTATAAATAAAGCTTTTAAAATTAACTACAGGATCATTACAACTTAATATTTCAATGTCATGCAACATATTATAATAATAATATACATTTTCAGTTTTTATATATTTTTTCAATACATAACTTTTTATAGACCCCTTTTTAGATAAAAAACATATGAAAACATCTCTTGATTGTGCTACGTGAGATCACATAAATTTACAAAATTTTTGGTTTATCCTCATACAATTATCATTTTTTCCACACTCTGTATAATAAATACTTAATATTGTGGTACATACTTACTTATCTTTTTTGTTTTGTATATTTTATATTTTATATCCACGCATTTTCAACAAAAAACAGTTTTTACCCTTCCAAAAAAAATATTATTATATTTACAATATTATCATCTTTTATACCTCAACCTTGAAAAAAATTTATATGTCTGAAAAACATATCGCAGAACTGGGCAAAAAAACAAGTCTAAAAATTGCGTGACTATAAAAAATGTTGAGCTTAATTTACACGTATTGCTATACATATATACACAAGATATCGAATCTCCATGTAACGAGTCGTTTCAATTCTCAATTATTCTTAGTAAAACATATACATTATACAGGCTGACCACTCATATTTTAAGAAAGAAAAAACAAAAGTTCAAAGATAAGAACACACAAAAAAGAAAATCAAATATATAAACATTTTTTCATGTAAATTTGTTGATTTTTTTAGAGAAAATGTGAATTTTTCCAAAATATGTCCGCCAATAGTTTCGAAATAACATGAGCGAAGAACTGTCAGTGATTTTATGAAATAACAAAATATATACTCGCACAAATAAATCTGAAATATCTGTCCCATACTCCAACAGATCTTTATGGAAAACAATATGAATGACATTAAAATTAGAAATTGGCAATATTTAGTAAACCTGTGCCATGTATTTCTATCAATTTAGCGTTTAATTAAGTTTATACTGTAGCTGTACTGTAACATGTTTTCTTTGATATTTACCAACTTTTAAGTAAAAAAACTGAGAAGACAGAATAAGATCGAAATTGTCTTTATATTAAAAATGAAAGATTATATTCTTTAAAGTAAAAAATAGGCAAGAATATATTTAGAAAAAACAAGTGAGTGGTCAGCCTGTATATATGCAATATTATGTATTCTACATACAATGCCAGTTGAATTTCGGTTACGTAAATTTTTTGTTTAATATTATTACAGCTTTTTTTCTATTCTCTTTCTTTTTGCTAGAACCACTCGACTTTGCACATCATTCTCATGCAATATAGTCAAAATTCCAGTTGTCATGTGGTATTGCATGATGCAAGTACATAATTTTGGCTATTTTTAGTACTATGTTTCGATTCTATTTATTACAATTTTTCAACATATTGGCATATTCTCATACATTTTTTATTTTCGTTCCGGTGGACAGATTTCTAGTTTGCTTGTATGAGGCGAAGCCATATACAATACATCTTAGTCATAAATTATGTCTAAAAATTTAAAATTGAGACGAAATTTTAGTATTTTTTATTGTGAAAAACAATATTGTTATCTTTCGTCTCGACAATGAAAAAAAAATAACAAAAATTGTAGCATATTTTTCTGCCTAACCCAAATCATCAAAAAAAAACTTCTATACATCTAAACATAAACAAATTTTTCTACAACAAAAAAATTAAATTTTTCCAATACATGATTTCATCTGAATTTCTTCGAAACCGTTCAACAACACTAACTAGTTGTTCAACATTCGTAAAATGTTGGAGAAATGACCAGAATTTATCGTTGCCTCATACCACGCATAATTGTTGATTTCAAAGCAGCATGTGACAGTGTCAACTGTCAACCGTCAATAATTATGGTGAAACACTCTAAGATACTCAGATAGTCAGATGTTTGGTCATAGGTGAGTCAGGTGCGATAATTCTGAATCAGAATAATTTTAGAAGACTGAAGATTTTTGACATGGTGACCCGATAGCAACTCTTTTTTTTAATATTGTTTACGACAGTCTGTAGCCGCCCCTGACTGCGACTGAATATACCAAAATCAGAATTAGAAAATACTCGAAATAAGGTAACTTGTACATCAAAGTTGTTTTGCTTTTAATATTCATACAAACACAAAAAACCATATGATATATGGAGTTTGTATGAAAATAGTACAAGCTCTAATTTCGGTCAAAATAGTCAAATTGCTATGACCATCATTTTTATTCATTGTATGATACCCTGATTCAGAAAAACTAGAAAATAGTAGTCACATACTCTCAGATCATATATGAGGTCTCTAGATAGAAAAGAGGGAAAAGCTCCCATACAATTATTTTCTTAAATTTGCATATCATACATCATATCGTGTCCTTGGGGTAAGTTTTACACTACATCATCATATCATCGTGTCCTTTACTCCAAAGCGAGGGAACATATGGAACAGTTTACCCTTTTTTCTATCTGACAACATGGTTTTTATTGACGACTTTATCTTTGATATAGCAATATTTTTTGATGGTCAGTTGAGCGGGTTTTACATGAGGAACCCTATCAGTTGGTATATAGGTGGACCAACGGCTTTAAGTGATTTTCGAACCACTGCGATCGTTTTTTCAAACACCTGCAAATCAAAGGTGATAGCCCAGTTGTGAAAACGTTTTGGAAACCACTTGAACACAAAGCCGTGACGATAACCACTGCTACTGACTATAATTATAATAGATCTGTTTCTTTTGCTGTCGTTTTTTGATAATTATAATATTATACATATAAGGTAAGTATATTTACCATCAAATTGATTTTAATTAAATTATCAGGATTTGTTGGTTATCAAAATTTTTTTGACCCGAATTTTTTAATTCGATAGAATATTTCACATTATAATTAGGATGCCTATAAAAATTTGCATTTTAAGTGTATACTTTCCATCAGGTGGGATGGATATCTGTCAACCTCGTCCGATTTTATTGACAATTTCAGAATTTGTTGGTTACCAAAATGTATTGGACCCGTAATTTTTTTTTAAGCCAATAGAATTATCTATACGTCAGAATTAGGAAGCCACTAAAGTTTTGAATTTTGTGCTAGGTATATTACCATCAGTGAACTGCGCTGTCTAAAAGAAGAGACGATGCTCCCATACAGCTTTTTTATTTGTATTTGAGTTAGTTAATAGAGAAAGTCAAACGACTGATACTAAACGTAAGGTGTAGTAAAAGCAGCATTATTTAAAACATGTAAAAAGCTATAGTATCTTGCAATTTTATCTTTAAAAAAATCAAGATGAAGGAGAACTGAGAACAAATATACAAAAATATATAAACATGAATGAAACTAAGCAACATTTTTGCTATAAAAAAGATTTTATTTTTAAAGACGTAGCTATTTGTTTTTCATTCCTGTTTACAGATTTTTGTATCTTTGTTCACTTTCGTCTTGTATTTTTTTAAACAGGAGTACATGTAGTCAGCATGGAGTAGTGAGTAGCGTCACGGCTTTGTATTTAAGAGGTTGTGGGTTCGAGACTCGGTAGGGTCAAAAAATTTGCACAACTGGGCTATCATTTTTTATTCGCTGGTGTTTTTCAAAAAAAAAAGCGTTCGCAGTGGTTCGGGAGTCACTTGAAGCCGTTGGTCTGCCTTTATTACACCCACTAATAGGGTTCCTCATATAGCGTAAAAATCCGCCTTACTGATCACCAAATAAATATGACTAGTGCGAGTTGCTGATAACACTCACCTTTGATATAGTCAAATATATAGCCGTCAATGAAAACCATGGTATCAGAAAGAAAAAAAATGATAAAATGGTCCCTATGCTCCCTCGCATTGGACACGATGATGACATGTAACGGAAGCTTAAAGTAACATATTTATTTCTTAAACTCTATTTGTATTATTCCACCAGAAACATATTTTTCAAAATTGAACAAAAAATTATGTCTTTTCTATTTAAATAAAAATCAATAAATATAAATTAAATGGCAATTTAGGAGCATTACATTTACGATTTATTAATTCTCGTAAAAAAAAGATAAATATACGCGTATATATATTATTGTGTCACTATCATTATTATCACATCATGTCAATTTCACATTTTTTATTCTATATATACATAAAGTAATGACGTAATATCTACATAAAAAATAGCTTTAAAAATGATATTCTATTTATTATTATTATTGATTTTATTCGATCTGTTGTGCTGTGTATGTAAATAACACTAAATTGTATATAGGTTTATAAAATACAAAAATCATTTCATGATAAAATCACCAATTTTTATACATCAATAGAATTTCACAATGTATAAATAAAAGGACATATTATTATTTGTACAGTAGTGACAATGTCATTACATATTTTCATTGTTCAGTTATATTTTATATAGCTTTTCACATTATACAATAACAGAAAGTATAATTTTATTCAAAAGTTATTATTAATATAATTTGTTATATAAATAAACCAAACCTTTCAGAACAGCAAAAAATTTTGGAATAAATATTTTCATTTTTCACTAACAGAAATGATGTTTCTGAGAATATGCGGGGGTTCTTTACTTTTCTTTATATAGTACGAAATAAAGAAAAGTATTGCAATCAGCATTATTATTACAAATTATGAAGAATTTTAAATATTTTTTTTGTTACTTTTAATTTAAATATAAACCGAAACATGCATAAAAAATATTGTCTGTCCGTCCATTTGAATTTTTAAGATCGTCCACCCACTTTTAAAGTAGAATGTTCTAGAATCTGGATTATATACGATTTTGAATTTTTACAAATATGGTTTTTTGATATTTTCATTGTTTGGTATTGAATAGCAACAATTTCTCTTTCTATTATTGGTTAGATTGAAATTGATCGAAAATTATTATTAACAAATTATAATAGCTTTTGTTTTTAAATTTTTGATCTTTTTTCAAAATTCGACGTCGAATTTAATTCAATCTTCTCGCTATTGAAAAAAAATTATTTTAATATTAAATAGGCTACGATCTTTAAACTTTGGAAGGTTCTTTTATTGGTGAAAATAAATTCCACATATCTTGTGCCAATGGTAACAGACTTTTTTAGGTATAAATTCTTTAAGTAGGTTTTATCCCCTATATATACTATATATAGGTACTCGAATAGGCAAAACATTCCATATATTTGGCAAAACCAAAATTGTCATACGGCACAAGATAAATATATACAACTTATGTTTCGGAAAATAATATCATTTTAAAAGATTACATTGGATTTACACTTTGACATTTCCATTTTTGAATATTTTTTTTTACGGAAATAAACACAAAGTATATAAAAGTATATTTGTGGTAACATCAGCCTATATAATATAACTTTAACATTGTTGTTTGCGTATATATTGCTTATATGCTATCATCATTCTTAAGATGACAATATCCTTAGGTACCAATGTGTGTTGTAAAATATATAATAATGTAAAAATGTGTGTATCATATAAAATTCTTAGATTACCATCCAGGAAAAATATATAATATATAACACCTCCCAACGCAACCCTATATATACCAACATCAAAACCAAATAAACAAACCTTAAGAATTTTCCTTGTTATTGTACGTGGTTATTTTACGGTTTATAATAATATTTTTAAATATACAACAAAAACCCGCTACAAAATAAGATAAACAAAATTTGGATAATATTAATATTATTATATTTTTTTGTTATCTAAACATTGATAAAATTATTCATTTCTTATATATATTATAAGCATATAGAAAGAACACCACCAGCAATTTAAACGGCAAACAATATAAAATATTTGTTAAAAATTCAAAAAGCTTCTATTTTCACCACCGCATATTTGCCGCCCTTTAATATAATTTAATAAAATTATACGAATATAAAGAGGTTTGTCGAAAAAGTTACGGTATTAATAAAATATTTATGTGATTGTCAAATAAATTTAAAAATATTATTAAAATTATTCCAGAAAAATTCGAGAGGGTATAAGCACTTCGAAAGTTCTGGAAAAGCTGTTTGGAAGATCCATGGAAGTCTTTCGCAATTTTTTTTTGGTAATTTTTGGAAGTCTTGTAAATTATATAGAAGTTTTGGAAGTCTTCAGAAAGTCTAATGAAAACCTTCTCAAAGTCTAGAAGAAAATAATTTAGAAAATTAAAACAAAGAGATTGGTATAGAACACGTTACAGTATAAATGAAATATTTATAAGATTTGCATGGGAGCTACTCGTTCCTGTAAATCAAATTTCTTGATTTTCAATAGCAGACAATGGAAACACCGAAAAACCATCTCTGCAAAATTCCAAGATCGTATCTCGTCTAGAACTTTCTATTTCTTTGTGTACTTTATAGTGCGGACATTCGGACGGACATACAGACGGACGGACGGACAGACAGACATGCATCTTTCGGTCTAGACTTCAAAAAGAAAAAATATATTTTTAATTTTTTCTATATTTCAAAATTTTATCGCGATTACAAGAATTTTATTTATTCTATACTAGCCGTACATAAAACAAAGTAAAAAACATTAAAATTGTTTCAGAAGAAATCGATAAGAAAATATAGAAGTCCTATCTATTAGAAGTTTTGGAATTTTTTTTTAAAATTTGGACATTTTCATAGGAAGTCTTGGAAATTTTATGAAAGTCTAAATTATACATGTCTTGGATGTCCTATATAGAAGTCTTTTAGAGAGTCTTGGTAGCTTCGTTGAAATGTATTGGAAGTCCTGAAGGTTTAATTGAAGTCTTCTGGAAGTAATAGAAGAAATTTTAGAAAATTACAATAAACATATTAGTAGAAAAAGCAATGGTATTAATGAAATATTTATGTGATTGTCAAATAAATTTAAAAGCAATATTAAAATTATTCCAGAAAAACGAAAGCGTAATAACCTTCGGAAATCTGTTGAAAGTTGTAATGGAAAACTTGTTTTAGAGAATCTTTCAGATATTTTTTGAAATTTAATGAAAATTGGGAAGTCTGTAGTAGAAATTTTATGAAAGGCTTGGTTGTCTTAAGAAAACATTTTGAAAGTCAGGGAAAGTCTCATTGAAGACCTGAAAGTATTTTGGAATTATCGGAAATAGTTTAAAAATTGAAGTCATTGGAACAACATTTTTATAGACTTATGAAAAATTTGAAGTCTAACGGAAATCTTCTAAAAGTCTTGCAAGTCTTAAGAAAATATTTTGAGAGTCAGTGAAAGTCTCTTGGAAGACTTAGCAGTTTCTTAGAATTTATGAAATTAGTTTGAAAATAGAAGTCAGAAACAACATATTGTAGTCTTATGAAAATTTGGAAATCTAATGAAAATCTTACGAAAGTCCGAAAAATCTCTTGAAATATTTGATAGTATTTTGAAATTTTTAAAAATGGAAGTCATTGGGAGAACATTTTTGAAGTCTTATGAAAGCTTTGGAAATTCAATGGAAATCGTTTGAAAGGCTTGCATAAATCTTAAGAAAATATATTGCAAGTCTGAAAAGTCTCTTAAAAGAGTTGACAGTCTTTTGGAATTCTTAGAAGTACTTTTAAAATGAAAGTCATTGGCACAACAATTTTGATAATGGAAATCTTTTGAAAGGCTTTTGCATAAGTCTTAAGAAAATATATTGAAAGTCTGGAAAGTCTCTTAAAGGCTTGACAGTCTTTTTGAAATTTGTGGAAGTTGTTTAAAAATGAAAGTCTTTGGAACAACATTTTAAAAGACTTATGAAAATTTTTACGTCTAATGGAAATCTTCTAAAAGACTTGCAAGTCTTATAAGGAAATATTTTGAAAGTCAGGAAAGGTTTCTTAGAAGATTTTACGGTCTTTTAGAATTCTTGGAAGTAGTTTAAAAATTAAAGTCATTGGGATCAAATTTTTAATATTTTATTTTAAGTCTTATGGAAATTTTGAAGTCTAATGAACATTTTATGAAAGTGTGGGAAGTCTCTTGGCTTAACAGTCTTTTGTAATTCTTAAAATTAGTTTGAAAATGGAAGTCATTGGGACACATTTTGGAAGTCTCATTAAAGTTTTTGGAAGTCTAATGAAAATCTTCTGAAAGGTTTGGAAGTCTTAAGAAAATATTTTGAAAGTCAGGAAAGGTTTCTTAGAAGATTTTACGGTATTTTAGAATTCTTGGAAATAGTTTAAAAATGAAAGTCATTGGGACAAATTTTTTTATATTTTATTTAAGTCTTGTGGAAATTTTGAAGCCTAATGAAAATTGTATGAAAGTGCGGGAAGTATCTTGTAAGACTTGACAAACTTTTGGAAATCTTGGAAATAGTTTGAAAACGTAAGTCAATGGGACAAGATTTTTGAAGTCTTATGAACATTCGAAAGTTAATGGAAATCTTCTGAAAGACTTGAAAGACTTAGGGAAATATTTTGAAAGTCTACTGGAAGACTTGCTAGCCTTGGAAGTATTATGAAAATAAAAGTCATATGGGGCAAAATTTTGTTGGATGGTTACAACTTATACAATATAACATTTAAAGCATATTTTAAAATTATCGAAAAATATTATATAAAATAATAAATTAAGTTAGGAAAGCTACACACTAAGCTTTTACCACCTTGAAAAGAAAATTATTTCGCTAATGCGTTATCGTCCTTATATTGTCTGCGACGCATTTTTGCTTGGTGGAAAAATTGCAGATAAAAAAAATATATGAGCCCTAATTTTCCTCAATATTCATGGTGATAAATAAAAACTAATATTCCGCAATATTGATTATATTGTGCAAAGTGCTCACTTTATATTATTTTATTATAAAGTTTAGTTATATAATTCTGCTTTACATAATATTCACCTATATATTATACAGTTTACATTAAGATATTTCGAAATATATAATTCTCTTGCGAATATTAAACCAAACATATAATATAAATCAGAGGCAAGAAAATCATGATAAAATAAACCGCACTATACAAGTGTACATACATATAATAGGACCGTATTACACAATATTAGATAATATTATATAATAAGATTGTAATAAGCACATAATAAGCTTTTTCGTATTAACTTATCATTTTATATAATACGCATGTTTATTTTGTACAAAAAAAATATTTAGGAGTTTATGTCAATTCTAGGGTTGTAGGTTTTTCTATATAGATAAGATTTAACCACATATATTTTTGGCTAGAGGTATAACTTAGAAAAAATTTCTTTTTTGTGGTTTCATAGTTTGTATTAAAAAAATAACAAAAATTACATTACATTGTGATTATGCTATTTTTAGAAATGGTTAAAAAAAGTTCTCACAAATATTTTGGAGTTAGGATTAAGGTCTTAAAACTCCCCAATTTAGGTTCGGAAATAAAGTTTGTATGAAAAGATTTCAGAACTGATTAGATTTTTTTGATATTATAGAAAAAATATTAAATGAGGTCTCTAGAAAAACATGCAAGGAGAATAAGTAACATATCGCGCGATTTTGCTTATCCTTTTTTATAATGAATAATTTTTTATTAAATTTTTAATCTAGCTCAGCCTTAAGTAAAGGCATTGAATTCTACCTGAAACTAAAAAAAAAAGTTTGTATAAGAAACTTCTTTATCATTTTTAAAAGCAATATCATACAAATGTTTATTTTTTTTAATTTACCGAACAAACTTTGAACCCTCCTTACCCTCAAAATCGAATTTTCCCTTAAGAGCGATCATACCCATGCAAGGTAATTTTCAATCCACTTTTACAAGGTTATCTAAACAACTTTTGTTCACC
>JANSTW010070750.1:0-10346 GCA_027564275.1 Diadocidia ferruginosa | reverse complement strand
ATTTCAAGATCGTATCTCATCTAGAACTTTAAATTTTTGTGGTGACTTTATAGTGCGGACGGACGGACGGACAGACACAATTTTTTTTTTTGCATTTTTCGGTTTAGAATTCAAAGAGAAGTAAAAAAAATATATTTTTTATTTTTTCTATTTTTCAAAATTTCATCGCGATTACAAGACTTTTATTTATTATGTACTAACCGTATATAAATAAAAGTAAAAAACGGATTTTAGATTTAAATCTGATTTAAATAAATAAAAATCGATTTTTTGGATTTAAATCAACCCTTTGACTTACTGACTGCTTAAAAATATAAATTTAAGATAACTTAAAACTGATTATTACTAATTTGCGTTCGCAAAACTCAAAAACGGGACTATTTCAGGGGTTTTTGATTTTATTTTATAAATTTTGCGGAACATGCCGTGGCATCGAAAATCCGTGCCATTGAAATGCCCTCACAGCGAAAGCCCTGGTATCGAAACCGTAGCATTGTTGGCATCGAAATACCTTCGCATCGAAATCAATAAAGTACCTTTTGGCATCGAAAAAGCAACCCTCATTAAATGTGTAGTGTTAACTGGTCTAGTTTATATTTACATTGTCTGGACTGAATATTGTCTATCTACGAAATAAAAACCAGGGTGGCTTTTTAATAAAAAAAAAATCGGTGCAAATTTTTGTAGTGTTAACTTAGGGATCCTCTTTAAAAATGGGAGAGACCTGGAAGCGGTATACATATACGACTAGAAAATTAAAACAAAGCGGGGGATTTGGGGAAGCGACATATCCCTGATAAGAAAAAAAGTATCAAAACCGTATTTTTAATTTTTTTTCTTGGACCCCGCACCTATAACATTTGCTTTTTTAAATTGGTAAACAAATTATTGGTTCCTATCATTTTTGATATACAAAATTTAAACTTCACCCTCCTTGATAGGAGGTGTGTCCCCCTATAATATAACCCACGTTGACCAATTGTGAAAGAATCCCACAACAATCAGGTTCTGAAATAAATCGTATACGGTTCTGCATGTCCTTAAATAATACAAATACAAGAATAGAATGCGAATTACATGAAATTTGGCTCAAAAATGTTTGACTTTTGATGAGGAACAATTATTTTTATTATCGTTATCGTCAATTTTTTTTTTTTTATAACGTAATTTTTCTGATATTTTTCTGGACCTTAACGTAATTCTGAAAAGACTGACAAAACATTGCGAATTCAATATACCTATATATAGAACATAATTTAATTAATTTATTTTTCATCAAAATCGGTTTATTTGCATTTTTTAAAAAAATATCTTAATTTTTTCTGGTTTTTCCTTACATTTTAAAAATCTCGAAATTCGATAGAATATCATTGGATGCTGAAGAAATTCACTTTACTGTAATTTTCAATTAAATATATTTTTAGTAATGATCAAATTTACGAACAAAGTATAGGTATTCAGTATAATGACGTGTAATACAAATAATACAAAAATTCAATAAAATTTATAAAAACAACGAAACAAATTGTTAAATTACAATCCATATAATATCTACTCGCCAATAATGATAATGTGTCTCATACATATTTATAAAATTATTTAAAATAAGTGTCTTATGTAAAAATACAAAAAAATGTATGGAAATGTATTCGTCGTCTCTTTACTTAGCACACATCTGTTTCAGAAAATACATTTTATTTTATCAGAAAAAATTATTTTATTTTGAAATTTTGACTATTTTAGTTTCGGACGCGTATATAGATTGGTGTGCTACAGTGGCCATGTCTAACGGAGAATATACGAAACTTTAAAGTTTAAATTTCAGAAGTCTAAAATATATTGCAGAAAAGTGTGTCGGGAATATTTGAAATAATTTTGAAGCAAAACTATATACAGTTTGAAAATATGGTCGTGTACAAATCGAAAATGCCTGATGCATTACTGAAAAAAATTCACACGTCCACTTACAATAATAATGAGTCATCAAAGGTATAAATACATTTGCTGCGAAAGGAATGACGAAAATGTTTTCTAGATAAATCAGTAAAACAGAATCTTTTTGATGTAATAAAAAAAAATAATAATTTTATTTTGGTTCAATAACTTTACCATCATCGATCATCCATCATCGGAAATACTCAAAAAAATTATTCTATTGTTAATTTTAATTCTAAAGTATTTCTGATGATGTCTATAATACTTAGCGAAACGCTAAATAGTTAACAAAAATTAATCAGTTTTTATCACAAATAAA
This sequence comes from Diadocidia ferruginosa, assembly GCA_027564275.1. NCBI lineage: Eukaryota > Metazoa > Arthropoda > Insecta > Diptera > Diadocidiidae > Diadocidia > Diadocidia ferruginosa. The sequence goes on along the minus strand of JANSTW010070750.1, from coordinate 8,092 downwards.
AATATTTTCCTCGAGAAAATATCGGGAAATTTATGTATTATACATTTTTTTTAAACTAATTCCATTCAAATTAATGAAATCAACCATATTTTTCAGAATAAAATGTCACAAAAATCAGTATTAAAAGCATATTTGTGTTGGCTGTTTGGTGGTATCTTTGGTGTTCATCATTTCTATTTGCGACGAGACTTACAGGCCTTTGTGTGGTGGTCCACATTGGGTAAGATTTAAAATAAATTTGATTTTTTCAATTTAAAACGTATCGTCTGTCCTAGGTGGTTATTTCGGTATTGGTACTGTTATTGATTTCTTCTTAATTCCCCGCATGGTCAAAGATGCAAATGAAGATCCAAAATTTATTGATCAGTTCAAAGAGAAGATACGAAAAAATCAGAAACCTCCATTTTCGACATGGCGTTTCTTGGGTCAAATAATGATTGCATACTTGTGGGGACAAGTTGTAATGATAGCTATACCAGAGGATGAATTTTTCGGAATTAATTGGAAGTTTTTGTATTGGTTGGTGCCGTTAGCCGTTGCCTTAGGTATTGTTACTGTTTTAATTAATTTAATTTAATTAAATTCATTTATAATATATGATGGTTTAAAAATTATCCAAGTTATCAATTTAGATAATATTTTGCAGTTAATAGGTCATGGAAATGATACAACAATGTATCATTTCCATGACCTATTGAACTTGGATAATTTTTTAACCATCATATATTAAAATAAAGGGTCGTAATTTATTCAATTATTTCATATAATTGAAAGAATCTCAACATAAGATGTAAATTAATAATATTTTTAGGTGTATGGAGTGTTGGCAATATAGGACGTGAGAAGGGTACGATATGGAAATGTTTGGGCGCTGCTTATGCTGTCTATCCAATTAGATATGTTTTGTACGATGAAGCTTACTGGCTTACTGCTATAATTGTTGTATCGGCTATGGTTTTCGACAATTATTCAAAGTGTTGGCTGTTAGAACCGCCGAAAAGGCGTGGGCTAGCTCGTCGTTTTATTACTTTGTCAGCGGCTGCATGTATCTATTTGGCACTGATCTCGTGCTATTTCTACTTTAACGGCAAGATAACGGATAGTGAGGGTGATGAAGTTCCCGTTCATGAGGCTCTTAATAATTTCTTCAAATCACCATGGTGGACAGATTTGAAAAATTCACTCGGTGAAACATGGCGTTATGCTAGACATAAAGGATTCTATGAAACATGGCGTAATATGATTGATATGCTGGACGCGGACGGGGAGCAGAATGCTTATAAGGTAGATTACTATAATAAATCTAATTAAAGCTTATTTTAACACATTTTTAATAAATAAATTATCTATAGACATTAGGCCTTCTGCCAACCGCATCACAAAGCGAAATTACGACAACATTTAGAAAATTATCGCGGGAACATCATCCGGATAAGATAAAGGGAAATGATGCCGCTAAACGGGCAGCTCAAGAGAAATTTATGGAAATTTCGCATGCATATGAAATTCTGAGTAAAATTAAATCAAAACGAAGGCAAAAAAATAAAAAATCCACATCATCGACAATAGATTTGTAATTTTGCAGAATGTATACCTTAGAAATAGGATGAAAATATTTATTTCATTGTTTTCTTTTTGTAAATAAGTTTATATTTGTAATTAAATTAAATTTATAAATTATATATTTAGGACCAATAAGATTTGTTGTTTTAAAATTGATTTTCGGAAGTTGTATGCAAGCGGGCTCTGAAACATTTCTTGTCTCTGACTAAACTGTTGGCTATAAAGAAATTTTATTTTTATCCATCTATATAAGCCTCCTTACTCCTACGTGACTATTTGCTATTACTAATTTTTTAAGGTATTCCCTAAACCTTTAATTGTTTAAATTTTTTAATAAATTTAACCGAAAAGAAACTGTCAAAAATAATGTTTTGTTATCGTGCAATACCATATGACAACTGGAATTTTTAATATTTCACATACAGTATAGGTCAGCAAGGAGCAGTGGATAGCGTCACGACTTGTGTTCAAGAGGTTGTATGTATCACCTTTCATTCGCAGGTGTTTAAAAAATAAATAAAAAGTGGTCGTACTTGTTCGGAAGTCACTTAAAGCTGTTGGTCCGCCTATATGATACCAACAGATAGGGTTCCTCATATAGTATACGAGTTGCTGACACTACTCCACCTTTGATATAGTCGTAATAATAATAATAATAAAATGGTCCCTATGCTCCCTCGCTTTGGAGTAATAAGTACATGATAATGATGATGATGATAGTAAAGCTAGAGTTTGTGAAAGAAACATAACAGAAAATATCATTAAAGCAGTAAAGCTTTATCTACAATGGCAAAAAACAGCCGTACGTTTGCATAGACATGCGTAGCAAATATTTGCTATCAAAAATCGGCTACTCTCTTTTTTTTAAATCGACTTGCTTGAACCAATTTTCTTCTCAGAGAAACCACACAAATGTTTACTGTAAACCCTAAAAATGTTTGACATTCATAATACATGGCGCTTTGCCGTAACAAGCTTAAATTATAAGCTCAGCTGGCGAAGCTTCGCATGTAATTTCTTTTCGATTAGCATATAAATGTTTTTTTAAATGTATGGTAGAAAGTGCAATGAGAATTTGTTTCCGTATTTTTTTCCTTTTAAACGTAAAATTACTCAATTTTAAACTAATCTGGTGAAGCTTCACGTAATTTTTTTTCAGCAAACCATACAAATGTTTTGATTTAAGAAAAAAAAATTAAAACAACTTTATATGACAAATTTTATTTCGGAATTTTTCCACTTTTCACTTCCGAATCGAGAAATTTTCACATTTTTTAAAAGCCCTGCTCACCATTAGCACTCCCACCTAAACACTTTCCAAAAATCTCAAGTAAAAAGACCACACCCCTGCCCTATCTCGGCCCCCTGACGACAAAATCGAAAAATTTCTGCCCTTTTTGAAAAACCCTACCGAATTGTTAAAACCCCTCCCTAGAACAATTTCCCAAAATTTCAAGCGAAAATACCGAAAATTTTTGATTTGAGGGTCGCGAATGGGCAAGAAAAATCAAAAGTCGGTATTTTCGCTAGAAATTTTTGGAAAGTGTTTGGGAGGAGTTTCTAACAAATCGGTAGGGTTTTTCAAAAAGGGCAGAAATTTTTGGATTTGGACGTCAGGGGGCAGAGATGGGGCTGGGTTTTGGACTTTTTATTGAAGATTTTTGAAAAGTGTTTAAGTGGGGGTGGTAATGACGTGTAGGGCTTCTTGAAAAAGTGAAAATTTTAATATTTAAAACGAAAAAGTTGAAAACCTCAAAAAATCGTTTCTTACTTCAATTTCCAAAAAAAAAACTTTTAAAATAAAAAACATTTATATGGTTTCCAGAAAACAAAAATTGCGAGGAGCTTCGCTCTATACAACTTCAATAGATAAAGCTCAGGTGGTGAAGCTCCTAAACAAAAAAATCTGGTAAAGCATATAAATGTTTTTTTTAACAATGAATCCGTGTTTGGCTTTGGGGTAAATAATTCCTTATTCAATTTTGCTCTCTTGATCTTATAGGTACGTACAAAACGCTAGAATTACAATAAAACTATTTTTATATTTTATCTTAAATCATTCTTCTATACGTAAATATGTTATTGGGTTTGATGAATCATAAGTGTGGCCTGGAGGTCCTAAAATAACTCACCACCTCTATACGTGTTTTGGGGTAAATAATTGCCCCTTGTATATTATGATGAAACAAAATTTATGTTATCAGTTTTGTCGGGTCGGATCGGGTAGAGTCGGGTAATGCTCTCGGTAGAGTCGGGTAGAGTCGAGTAGAGTCGAATAAAGTCTAATAATTGAGTCGAATCCGCGTATAGAAAATGTGTTGTAAATTAGTCGGGCCAGGTGGTAAATTAGTCGTGTCGGGCTTATAAAATAAGTTTAAAATCAGTATATGGATTTCGGTCTTTTCAAAAAATAGTAAGAGTAGGTATCTTGTCGTCTTCAAGGGGTAGTAAAAGCAGCATTCCAGCTTCAAATAATTAAAAAGCCATACTATCTACTATAGTAATTCATAATCCAAAAGTACTATAAGGCCCAAAGATGCGCGTTGATTTTCAATTTTTTTTTACAAAATTTAAAGTTATTTAAGCTTAAAATTATCAAAGATCAAAGTTCAGTTATGAATCGCATGGGTGTGAAATTGTATTTTTAAATTTTCTAAAAACTCCCAACAAATGTAAATGTTTAATAAAAACATTGCCTCCGAAAAAAAAAATTATTAGCAATTTGGGCCCCTTAGCTATTTTTGAGCTTAATGCACAGGGAAGATCCTCGCAAATTCTTTTTCGAGAAGTCTAAGAAATGTTTTTAAAGGTAAAAGCTTTGAGAGATGAAATTAAATAAAAACTCAAAGCAGATTTAAGCTAACCTATTGTGTAATAAATCGATAATGCTAGATTCACAATAAAAAAAGAAAACCCAACAAACATTTCATTCTCAAAGTTAACAATTTCATAATTTTATTCTCTTATATTTACATAATAATTAATTGGATTTTTATTTATTTAATATAATTTTTACAATATAATTTTCTTAAAGCTAAGTTAAAAAATGTATTCTTGTTTTTTTTTATTTAAGTCATCATAACTAAAACATTGAATTGTACAAAAATAAACAGAAACAAACGAATTAAATTAAAAACATGTATATATAGAAAATGCAAGCACCTATAAAACAAAGATTATTTTTTTACCTTAAACACGTTTAAAATAATCTTTGCTTATACAAAAGGATGCTGTGTCTGCGAAAATAAAATTAAATACAAAAGGCTTATCACAACCATTAAATTTAAATATATTTTTTTCGATTTTTTCCTTATTTACTACGAATTTTGGTACGTGGTGGAATTTTTGGTGAAACAATTGGTGATGACGTCTGATGGGCTGAGCTGTGTTTTTTGGGTATGTCATAATCTGCAGCACCACTGATGAGTAGTTGCTCGTATTTGTGAATTAATTTGTCATTGGCCGGGTTGATTATAATTCTATTTTAAATTTTAAAACAATTTTAGTAATACCCTAAATATTTATAAATTAAACAAAAATTACTGTGGTATATCCGATGGTCTTATAATATTTTTGATTGCTTTTCGAGGAGAAGGAGAAGTTAGAGCTGGACCACTAGCGTACAATAGCGTGGAAGCCGTTAAATGTGACACTAATTCTGAACATCGATTATTATCATTGGATTTGATTATATTTTTTTCTCTAAACGGTGGTACATTAAATGGAAACATTTTCTTTAATGCCGAGCGGATTCCTGTAATTTAAATTTGTTTTTACAAATTTGTAGTTTTTGGATACTTTTCTCAACTTAATAGGGCAGTAGCACAACAAACCATATAACCTCAAATATTATAGGAAAAAATTGTTAGTGTATTGTTTACATTTAAAAAAAATATTTATCTCTATAAATTTGTTTTACACAGCATTTTACTTTTACAATTGTGAATCTATTAAATTGTATTTCCTTAATTTTAGTTAATAATTTTTTCAATTCTGTACAACGCACTTCGTATTGTAAAATGTAAAATATACACAAAAACTGTTATTTTGTGAGGTTAGAAATTTGAAATCGTCAGCTGCTACTGCCGTATGGAATTCTTTTAAACAATTTATAAAAGAGATCATAGTAATTCTTTATAAGTAGAAATGTTAGAAAGAAAAAAGAAAACTAAAAAACCCCTTTAACACTTACCTCCGTCCGAACCTTGTTTCGATACCGGCATAGGTGGACTGGTTCTTGTGCGAGTTAATTTAGCTTTTTCATTAGAAGGCGATAAATCGTGACCCCATTTACATGATGTTGTTTTTTCCAATAGACGAACCCTAGCACATTTCTCAATCATTTCGGCACATCCATATCGAGTAGTTAATCGAGCCCACTGTTCAGCACGAAAACCTCGTCTAGGATCTGTATGAACTGGTGATGCTCCTATCATAAGTTTTTTTGTGAAGATAAAGAGAAAATAAATCGAAAGTAAAAATATTTTATTTTATTTTACATGTACATGCTGAGATATTGGCTGCCATAAATAATTTAATTTGATTTTTAGTCATTTTTAATTTTATCATTTCATAATCATAAGTTTTTATAAGTAATCCTAATTACCTGCAAATAATAAAAGCTTTGCACAGCGAGTTTGTCCTTGAATTGCAGCCTTCATTAGAGGAGTGAAACCGAGCAAATTTTTAGCATCTACTTGAATACTTCGACTTCTTGTCAGCAACATATTTACCATGTCCGGTTTACCTATATATTAAATATTAATACAAATAATTTAATATGTGTTTTTATTTAAACACTAAAAACATTTATATTGCTTCTTGAGAACATTTAAATTGTTTAATCAAGATTTAATCTTAGAGATTTTTTTATTTTACTAGGAGTTGATTATAAACGAATGTCGTCTAAAAAAACACGATTTGTGTTTTGACAATTAAAAAAATCAGGAAACATGCGATAAAATCTACTTTATCGGCCGGCACAACATAATTGATACCACTTCTACTATATGAGGTAAGAGAAATTTTTGTTCTGGAGTTAAGGTAGAAACGCTCCCTATCTGAGGGAAAGAGGTTTAAAGTTTGAATGCAAAAGTGGTAAAATGTAATATTACACGCACCTTTCAAAAGGGGGGAGGGGGTTTAAAATATAATTTTATATAGCTATATAGTATCTCTTTAATTCTAAAGAGAAAATAAAGTATAATTTTTGACACAGAGGCCATTACTTTTTTTGTTTCTTATTATTTAAAAAAAAATTCGCTGCGCGGCAATTTCAGCTCTTTACTTCCATAAATCTCTTATATTTCTGAAAAGAAATTAAAAAACCTTTAAATAGGCTTCTGTATAACCTATATACCATTGCAAAAGAGGAAAAAAAATGTGCCTCTTGGTCAAAAATTCGTGATCACCCCCCTTCCCCCAGACAAAATCCTGGCTACGGCCTTGGATGAATATAGAATATTTATAATTATAATTTTTAAATTGTCAAGAAAAATTATGATATAATCTTATATCATAATTTCATAATTTATAAATTATGATTTTTATATTAATTAAGGATTACAAAACTGTAAATAAGTTTAAGTTGTTAAGTTTTAGTTTTTTTTTAATGTTTTAACATAATAAATTTTTACAAGATTTTTTTTTTCATTTTCAGATGATTAAAATGATGGTTACTGTGGTAATTGTTTTCACTATATGCTGGTTACCATTCAATGTCTTAGTGGTATGTAAAATCTGTTTTATTTTCTAAATAATTCGATTGAAACAATTTTTTTTAGCTTATTCTGCATGATCAACGTTTTAGTACGTGGGAGCCGATTCCATACTTTTGGTTTGCATTCCATTGGTTAGCTATGTCGCACAGCTGCTATAATCCAGTAATTTATTGCTACATGAATGCCAGATTTCGAGGTGGTTTTGTGCAAATTTTACATTTCATTCCTGGCATTAGAAGGTGTTGTTGCGTCCGGCAATGTGCGCGAGGCAGAAGTGGCAGCATTGGAACAGGCTTTGCACTGACTGGTGAGAAGATCAACAATTTAAGGAATGATCGTTTAACACGAAAACCAAGAATATATATTAGGTGCAACTTTATAAGAACTCTAAAATGTTTTTATATAGTAAGAGCTTATCAGGCACATACTTATTTTTTAGTTTATTTTGCAAATCATTTAAATTATATTCGTAATAGATATATAAATAAGCGACTTCAGAGCAACAAAGCTCTAACTTATGTGTTATTCCTAAAAAAAATCCCCATATATAGTCCACCATTTTTTGTGGTCTGTTTTCTGACTATTTTAGTATCCCAGGAATTTGTTAGGGAATAATCGTTAGGGGATGTAAAAAGACTACGATTGCTATAGAAATCAGTTTAATTTATTTTTTTTTTCCATCAAAATCTGTTGATTAAAATTTTTAAAAAAATCCCCATGTATAGTCCACCATTTTTTTGGTCGGTTTTCTGACTATTTTAGTATCCCAGGAATTTGTTAGGGAATCGTTAGGGGATGTAAAAAGACTA
>JANSTW010070739.1:0-10347 GCA_027564275.1 Diadocidia ferruginosa | reverse complement strand
TGAAAACCATGGTATCAGATAGAAAAAAGGGTAAAAATGGTCCCTATGCTCCCTCGCTTTGGAGTAAAGGACACGATCTTATATTATTCTTAGTTTATGGTAGCGATAAATATCTTTCCAGGTGAATTTCGTTTACGTAATTCGGGACATCTTGATCAAATCCCTTAATTTTTTAAATTTTTTCTTCGTGTTTTTTTACATTGTGTGTTAGCACAGAAAAATTATACTAGCATACTTTTTCTGTGGTGTTAAAATGAAGGGGCGCAATAAGTTTGCCTGCAAGAAAAAAATAACCTTAATCCGACCCTGATTATATGCATATATAACAACACCCGCAATGTGATGTTGTTTTTATTATTTTATTTACTCAACATCATCATCATTATCATCATTTTATTTTCTTTAACTTATTGTTTAGTGTATATATAATATGTGTACTTGTACCTACATGCGATAATAATTTGAAGAGTTTATAATGATTGAGATGGGTGTTGGTGCGGATTATTCTCTATATCTGAGGTGGCTTACTAACATATTTTAGATTTAAAATTATAAAAAAGTTTATTTTTTTAACTTAATAGCTCTTACTTATTATTTTGTAGGATAAGTTTATCTGGGATAATTGTAATAATATGTTGCCTTTTCTCAAACAAAAGAGAAATTAAAAGTTTTCATCCCCTTTATATTTTACTTCCTTATTATTTCGATTTTTATTTAAACAAATTCGGTTAAGAAAATAAGAATTAATTTCAATCAAATCTTAATTTTATATAAATTAAATTTTTTATCAATTTGAAAAATAATAAACTGTATTTTAAATTTTTTTTAGGCACACCAAACTATCCTATCAGCTTGTAGTCCCTATTTTGAAACAATATTTCTTCAAAATCATCATCCCCATCCCATAATTTACCTTAAAGATGTTCGATACTCAGAAATGCGTTCCCTATTGGACTTTATGTACAAGGGAGAGGTAAATGTTGGCCAAAGTTGTTTGTCAACATTTCTTAAAACTGCCGAAAGCTTACAGGTATAATAAGCAGACAATTAAATATTTATTTGACTAATTTTTACTATTTTAATATTTTAGGTTCGAGGTTTAACAGATAACATAAATTATCGGTCAGACAGCGATAAAGAACGTAGTAGTGAAAACTTATCATCAGATAATAAACCCTGCGTTACTACTAAGTCCCAATTCGATCGTGATCTGGAAAGAGATCGAAACGATATTGAACGTGATAGAGGCGATTGTAGAGAACGTCATGCGGTGGACGAACCAACAATTTTAGATTTGAAAGACTACAAGGAACGGGAACGAGACAGAGAAATGTCTACTACACCAGTAGATCATACTAGTAATAAGCGGAGACGCAAAAACTCATCATCTAACTGTGATAATTCGTTGACCTCAACGCATAGCGCTAATGTACAGGAACGACACTATTCTCAGGATTCTCAGGTAATTGTTTTTTTTGCCAACATTTACAAATATTCTTTGCTTCTACAAAAAATTGAAATCTTTATAAAACGAGAAGAATTTTCGTTTTAAGGCGACCCTATTTGAGTTCGAATTGTTTTTTTGCCATCGTCAATTTTTTTTGCTCGAGCTTTGCTATATCTCGTAAATTATTGGGAATTTGTCTATGCAATATTTATATGAAATATTCTTCACACGAAAATATACAACTTTTGCGATCTTTTCGAGGCCAAACTTTTGTCCAGAAAGCCAAAAATTCTATTTTAGTCGAATATGTGAAAAACGGGACATCAATGACGATAGAGATTTTTGTCTTTCGAGGTCAAGAAAGCCAAACATGTTACTTTGATCGAAAATATGAAAAAATGTCAGATCAATGACGCTAACTACTGCTATGTTGACTATAAAAATTAATTAACAATAAAACTTGTTTGAGAGCCTGTTTCAAATACTAATCATTAAAACTAAGATAAAAAAAACTTTTTCCTAAAATTTTATTAGACACTCTAAATCATTTGTTATGCCTCTTCTTTTTTTGTGATTAGGAAATATTCCTGTTTGATGGACGAATAATAAAATATTATAAATAATTATTTATATGAACCTAACCTATCCATTTGAAATGAAAGAACCTAGTAATCAGATTAAACAGTGCGGTTTAGCCCAAGATCCTCATCGGGTTGTAGTGGCAAATTATTATTATTATCCATTCGAAATTTTTCACCCATGAAAATATAATATTATATAATTATTATTTATCCATCATAATATGCGAATTGAATATTGTTAAAAATAAAATCAGAATATCATCAAAAATGCGTCGACACATAAATTTGATAATATTCTATACATTATTAATAAAAACATTTATATAATAATGACCACATAAATGTTTTAATATTATGACATTTAATATTATTGTAACATTTATTAAATAATCTGAGCGAAATTTACTCGCATCCTAATAATATCATTATTTTTATGCTGGCAAAATAACTGGATTCACTATATTTTCACATTTTTGTATATAATATTATGATGATGCAGTTAGTTTATCAACAAAAATATTTTTCACATATCCCAAATATATGCAATATGCATATATATGCGTGTACAAATATGAAAATATCATTAATTTAAAATTATTATATAACATATTCATTCACATATTTATTATATGTAAGCAAACATAAAACATTTAACATAACAAATAATAATATGTTATTATTTACATAAATAAAATTCTATTGCAAATTACATGCAAATCTCGTCCTTAAACCTCTCAATCCCTGTTTTAAGCATAATATTATTGCATCATCAACGAAAAATGTCGAATAACATGTTTTTAATAAATGTGCATGCAAACAATTTGAAAAATATTTGTCCATTTTATATAATTTATTAACAAAAAAAATGAAATTAAATAATACAATTAGTAAAGGAACAATTTATTTTCATCAAGGGGTTTTCCTCTTACCTAATAACTACGCTAGAGCAACTTGTTGCGCAACTTTTTTTTAATATCTTTTCTAGCTCGATCCACGTAGTTAAAAAAAAAATTTTTGTGTAATATTTGCTTGTATAAACCTTCGAATTTGTAGTTTAAGGTCTTTACACGCATATACAGCTCAAGGTTCGACCTTTTTTTTACAAAATTGTTAAAAGTTTATCGAACATTTTGTGGAAGTACATTTTTTTTAATCAATCGAATTTAGCGCCGTATATTAATGTAAAGACTTAAAACTAAAAATTTGAGGATACATACAAGTAAATATTAAACTCAATTTCAATTTTTTACTTCATGGACCAAGCTATATATGAAGGTAAAAGGAAAAAAGTGGCGCAACAGGTTGCTTTAGTGTAGTTTCCAGGTTAAAATAAAAACGATAAGAACTAATTCATTTTAATCACTAGCTTATTTATTAAATTTATTTTTAATTATATTTTTTCACAATATAGAAATTTAAGAATTTGTTTTCAAATTATAATTGCTATAAAATCGGGCCAAAATCAACTACGAAAATCCAAGTCGATCAAAAACACTTGAAATTGAATCTCTAGCCTTTTTTCCATCACGACTGCTGCTGCTACTACCACTGCTGGTCAATGATTTTCCTACGTTCTTTTTTAAGTTTAAGCGACTTTGAATGGACACTTTTCGTTTTTGTACCAACGAATCGGATTTCATTTTCATTAAATGTGCGGTCGATGATGATCTTGTCTCTAGCCTTTTCGGCGAAGATGACGTATTTAGTCTAGTTATTTTTCTGGTACCGTTATCGTTTGACGTTATTCCTGTAAAAATTATGATTTTTAAATTAAAATAAAAAAAAAAATATTACAAAATTACCTAAACGAGCTTTAACGTTGATATTTCTATGCAAATTACTTTGTTTAACTTGCGGTCTGGGTTCAATTTCTATAACATCATCTTCAGTTGAAAAGGAAACCATTTTTTCGTTGGTCTCCATCAGATCGTCTAGATCATCGTATTCATCGGCGACCATTGTAATGGCTTTGGCTGGTTGTTTCTTTATCATCACTACCTTTTGTGTTTTAAGACTTTTCCTTAGGACTCCTCGATCACCAATTACCTGAAATTTAACAGAAAATATAGATTTTTGCAATTTTCATCGATGAAAAAATGTAATTTACCGATTTTTGTGCAGGAGATGACTTATTTTTTAGAATACCTGAAATATTCTTAACTTTTATGGCAATATTTTCCGCAAACTTATCTTCTTTTCCACCCAATCGTGCAAACACTGACGACGGTGATTTATCCAAACCGGTAATCCGAATAATTTGGTCTGGTTTTGTTGATGTCACTTTTTCGGCACCAGATTTCTGCAGTCTTTCAAACACACATGTCTTATCATCCTTGTCTGCGTATACTTTAAATTGAATAATTCAGTTAATATTATTGATTTTACTAAGAACCAATTTACACTACGTGTTTTCACAGAAGGTAATCTGTCCTATTTCGGCCACCTCCCGAATCGAATTACATTTAATATTTTAATTATTAATATTTTTCTAAATATTCCGCGAAATGCATTGTTTTACGTGCGAGGGGTAACAACCTTAAAAAAAATTCCCACAGACTTCCATTTCAAAAAGATTTCCAAGACTTCCAAAAGACTTCCAAGACATCCAAAGACTTCCAAAAGACTACCAGACTTCCAAAAGACTTCCAAGACATCCAAAGACTTTCAAGACTTCCAAAAGACTGCCAAGACTTCTAAGATTTCCAAGACTTCCATAGAGGTGTCCTAAGACTTCCATATATAGGTGATTACCCCCTCGTATACGTGTAGGTTCAATTTAATAGGACAACTTTCTGATTTAATTAAATTATTAATTAGTTACTTAAAATTCAAAATTAAAATAATTGATCGAGAGCCTGCTAAAACATCTTTTTAAAAAAATTTGGTAAAAATTAAGGGGATCGCTACTGGGTGGCCTACCCTATGTCTCATATTGTTTGTCTAAGAAACAGTTTTCGGGGCACAAATTTAAAAATATTATTAAATATTTCGTGCATTTACAATTTATTTTATCAAATTAAAATTGACTTTTTATAAATTTTCAGTTGCAAGTCTGTTTTTTAGACAGGAACATATAAGGAGACATAATATGTAAAAAAACGTGCAGTGTAAAATGGGCATAACAAATTATTTGTTTCAACATACGCATAGCTTTTTTGGCCAATATTTCTTTGCTACGTTGAGTTGTGCCAGACGGAAGAGTTATCTTGTAACGTCCTTCATGTTCGGGTAAAACTCTTCTGGCCGGTTTCGTAAGTCCAGTGGTCTGTTTTTGAACAGAAGATGTTGATACACTTGACGATGAGGACACTTCACTACGTAATGATCGACCTAAATTATCGCAAATATAAATTAAATTTGCCATAAATGATCTGAATAGAAACTTACCTATTTGTTTGGACACCGAATTGCCTGTAACTGCTGCAACAGGAATTTTTATTTCGTGCTCATACTGAAGAACCTTTTCCCGTGCATTTTTTTCATGCACATTTTTTGAGTGTCTAAACGGAATGATTTTTATTTTCCTTGTTTGTAAGAATTTATATTATTGAACTGACCTTAAGATGGCAATAATATCACCCATTGGAGTAATGCCCATCTCACGTAAATATTCCTTATTTAGATCGACCAACATATCCATCTGAATTCGATTTTCATAAAAAACATGAGCATATTTGGCAGATGTTGTCGACGGAATTCCAGCGTTGACGAAAAATTTAACCCAACTACCTATTTAGTGAACATAATTTATTTTTAGATTTGGATTACAGCCTGCAAAATTGAAATTTTCCTCCTCTCGCATACTTACTTGCATTGGAGACCATATTGCTGAGCGCTGCACTGTTCGGAAGAACAGTTGATTTAAGCGGTTCGATCGACTTTTATTTACACTATTTATATTTTATTTTATTAGCAACAAACTGTTTAATAATAAGTTACCACTTTCTTGGCTAAAATTTATTTAAAATTGGCTAAAAACTAATATTTCCTGGCGCTTGGCAAAGGATTATTTTGGAATAAAATCGCGAAAAATGAAAATGTCAAACAAACGTACATTTTTACGTACAAATTCCCTACTGAATAAAATGGCATTGATGTGTTTACGCATAATGTACTAGATTAGAAGAACGTACGTTTATTGTTTGCTGTTGTAAGGTTTTGTTAATTTTTTTCATTTGAAAAAAATTACATAAATGTAAACAAAGTGGAGCCGCAAATAGTTTGTTTAGAAAAGTTTTTAAAATATTAAATTTATAAATAATATAAATTAGGTAATAACCATAAAATTATATTAAATTTTCAATAAAAAATAATATTTTTTTATAATACAATTTTTATTTTTAGGTTAGAATAGTATAATCAAGGATTCAAGTAAATTTGATCTCGTCTCTGATCTTGTCTTATATTATAGGAGGCTACCGTGGAGAGACCCTAAATTCTCTAATATCAGGATTTGGTGTATCTGAATTTTCTTGATTATATTAAACAATTTAATAAAATTTATGTTTTTTAGGACAATGAATAATTCTGCAAAGACAATAAATCAACTTCTAAAACATGGATTTCGATCGTTTTTCGGAAGTAGTAAAAATAGGTAAGAGAATTTGGTTAAACTACATTTAACCGCTTATGGCCCAGGCCCTAACCAACCCTCCCCCAAGACTTCGTAAACCACCAGCTCTTGGTGCTCTCTCCCCGCTTGGAGGGGGTCAAAGTTTGGTCAAAATTTCAGAAAAATTATTATTTGGGGGGGGTGGGGGTTTCTATCTTTCATTTGACACCCACTAAATTTGTTTTCTCCGCTTTTATTCTGCCACAACAATCGCTTGTTCGATATCTTTTTAAGTTTTTAGAAATAAAAACGGTCGACAAATATTTATTTTTATATTTCTTAAAAAGCCTTATTGCCAGAAAAATAAAAGATTTATGAAATGAACTAAAATTGCTGCGCAGCGAAATGTTTTTATAAAATTACACCAAAAAACACACATAAAGTAACGCTGTGTGTAAAAATCAAAATTATTAACTATTAGCCAATATAGCAAAGAAGTACATTTTAATACAAACAGTTTTCGATTTGCATTTGGAGGAGAAAGGAGTACAAGCGGGTAAAATACTCTTGAAAGGAGTACAACTGGAAACCCTATTTGAAAGCCACTAAGTTATTTTACTCCGACCCCGCCTACTCCTACGCACAAATATATGAAAAAAAAAAGATTTTTGCCCTTCCCACTAGCGTATAATACCTTTTATTTGATACCATACACCTCTAACCCCCACCCCACATTCCCCTTCTTCCCCTCCAATTTTATTTCTGAAATTTTCACCAAACTATGATCCTTTCCCCCATCTAAATAGGAGGAGAGCGCCAATTGTTATAGGGGGTTTCGAAGTCTAGGAGGGAGGGTCAGTTAGGGGTTGGAGCTGTAATCGCTAAAGCGTAGTTTAGCCATCATATGTCCCGGAGAGAGTAGTAATGATGAAGATCGACTAATTAATTAACGCAGAACTTTTTTCACAACGTCACGCATGCTTCAATTAATCTAATAGAAATTTTTAGGGTCACATTTTATGATATTACCAAAAAAAGAGAAAAAAGGGCCTCTTCCCAACATATAAAATAGGATACAGCTATAATTCACCCAAAAATGATTTATAAACTACAATATTTTCTAGGTATAATTTAGGATCATGTAACTTGGTTGAAATTGGCAATGTTTCACCGGAGCTAATTGTTCCAGATCATATTCCAAAACCAGACTATTATTTTAAATTCAAACCGCCCACATCAGTCGAAGGGCGTTCTGAAATAAAAAATGCAACTCAAATTGAAGGTATGCGAACAAGTTGTCGGCTAGCAGCAAAAATATTGAATAGTTGTGAAGATGTCATTAAGGTAGAAAATATTTGAAAATATTTTTTTTAAATTTAGAAAACATTCTTTTGTTTAGACAGGAATGACAACAGATTATTTAGATAAGTTTGTTCATGAACAAATTATCAACGCAAATGCATATCCATCTCCGTTACGGTATGCCGGATTTCCGAAATCGGTTTGTACATCCGTAAATAATGTTGCTTGCCATGGTATTCCAGACGATCGACCCTTAATGGACGGAGATATTGTTAATGTTGATATAACGGTATTTCTTACATTTTTAACAGAATAGTTACCTTTCATCTATCCCAAATTTATAGGTTTTTTACGATGGTTATCATGGCGATTGTTCGAAAACCTTTTTAGTTGGTAATGTCGACGAAAGAGGAAAATTTCTCATAGACGTTGCTAAAAAATGTCTAGATGAGGTTGAGATATTGTTTGAATTTCTTGAATATTTTAATAGATTTCGTTAAATTTAGGCCATTAGTATATGTGAACCAAATCAGCCGATAAAAAATATTGGAAAATGCATTGAAACAATAGCTTCACATAATAATTTAAATGTTATACCCGCATTTATTGGTCATGGCATTGGATCCTATTTTCATGGGCCACCTGAGATATTGCATTATGGTAATAATCTGTTGATTGTAGATTATAACTACTCATTTAAAAATCTTTCGTCGTCTATTCGAACTCATTGGTTTTTTTAATATTGCCAAAGACATCAGGAAATCGACATTTTATGATGACCATCATATATAAAACGTCGATTTCCTGAAGAATATTGTCACTGTTGATATATATCCTTCGAATTGTTCAATTATTGTAACATCTATAAAGATCTTAAAATTTCATGTAACATTTTATTAAATTTTGCAGAAAACGATGTATTTGGAATTATGAAGCCCGGCATGACCTTTACAATTGAACCGATTCTTTCGTTGGGAAGTGAGGAGATCGAAATACTAGACGATGGATGGACAGCTATTAGTGTGGATAATTCAAGAAGTGCTCAATTCGAACATACCATTTTAATAACCGATAATGGTGTTGAGATATTAACACTGGACGAATAACAATGCAGCTTATAATGTAGAATTTTTTTTCAATTATTATTTATCTGCAGTTATTTCTTATTATAAATTATTTTAATTATTAATTTTAAATCTAATTATTCTTGTGTTGTCTTAATGCAAGAACATCAACAACATTATAGTAGATATTATGTTGTGGTGTTGCAAATAAATGTAATAATAACTTTTTCAATTAAAGTTTTTTTTTAATGGCATACACATTACTGTAGGTAATATATTTTATCTCATCTATGCGAGTATACATATTTTTATGTGGTTTACGTTTATATTTTAGATTTTTTATTAAAAACCAGTAGTTTTTTTCTAGTAGTTAAGAGAAGAAAAAAAAAACAGATAGGCCAATATGTACACATATTTATAGATAATGAAAGTAAGTTATTTTTATCGGAAGCAATTGTAAATAATAAAATGATTTTATTTTATAATAAACGTGAAACAGATTTTTTGTACTTTTAATGTATGTTCGTTTTCCGATCAATGTTAAATTACGACAAACTATATAAAGATATAGTTTCTGGACAATGAGAATGGGAAAAGGTTGAATAAAAAATAATTTAGTTATGTAAATAAATATTATTATAATTAACTTGCACTCGAAAATAACCAACATAATTTTTATTTTTTATATCTAAATATTCTAATCACAATGCTACATAAGGAAAGTTGAAAAAACTTTCAAGTGACATAGTGTAGAAGTTGTAGGTCAAGTTGAGTACGATACGATGTCATATTTTAAAATTTTCAGACACCATCAAATTTTAAATTTACCGTTAGAAAACTATTTTAGACGACTTTACGCAGTTAACAATTTCTAACTCCGCCATTTTTAACTAGATTTTTTTTATAATGATAATTAGATTACCAAGATATTTCACGAGCTTAGCGGTCTTATTTATCCAAATTAAAACAGTTTCATATTAAATATATTAAAATCTTTTTATTTGTTAATGATAATGATTTGAAATTCAATTTTTAGAAAGTAAAACATCTGAAACTTTTAAAATACAAATACTGTTTGGTTCTAAAACATAGGTATTAGCATTGACATGGTATAAGATATTTTCTACCAAATGTTTGCAATTTTTGAGTTTTTTTCAAACAAAAACCATTAATGTATTAATTTTCCTGAATACAAAATTAAGCGAATCTGCAGTATAGCGTATATGCTCCAAATAGAACCCCACCCCCTATTTCCTGGGGTCAACCCCGACAAAAAAATTATACTACGACTATTTGGGTTGGAGTGGCAGTCACCATTATATTAGCTTTTTGTCGATTTTAAACAAGCGTTTGATAGCTTGGATCGAGATATGATGTGGAAAATATTGAAGAGTTACGGTA
>JANSTW010070728.1:0-10347 GCA_027564275.1 Diadocidia ferruginosa | reverse complement strand
ATGGATGATGGATGATGGATGATGGATGATGGATGATGGATGATGGATGATGGATGATGGATGATGGATGATGGATGGTGGATGATGGATGATGGATGATGGATGATGGATGATGATGGATCATGGACACATTTCTTAAATTTTCGACAATATTTATTGTTTTTATCATTGGACGACATTGTTAATATTAAATAAGTATGATTTTAAGACGCGCCCTTGAAAGTCCGTCTTAAAATTATACTTATTTCATTAAAACAACCACAAAAACAACGACTTATATCAAAAAAGTTATTAAATTTTTGTTTGTCCTGATATTTGCGACAATCAATGTATGTTATTTATAAAAACTACTATAAAAGCGATCCCCGAATATATAAAAACATTTTTTTTTTCTATTTTATACGTACGACAAATGTCTGGCACTTTATATATGATATTATACTTTGTGAAAATATTTTCAGTCAACGAAAAATGTTTGTTTGTTTTTTTTTTGAAAATATTAGTATATTTAGACTGCCTGTGGGACTGACTAACTTTGAAACAGACTGACCTGTGAGAATGACTACCTGTGGGACTAACTGCCTCATCAGTGCGATGATTTGATCTTTTATTGGATAGACAATATTCATATTGAATACAATTTGATTTATTGTTTTTATAATTTATTTATTATATTTTTATGTAAAATTAATAATAAATATATGTTAATTGTCATATAATATACCTACCAATCAATAATAATGTGCTTGTCATTTTTTATTGTTGCATATTATAATAAATGTACATAATAAATAGTTTAATGCGACGCGACATGATAAATGCGCTGTTTTCATATTATATAGTATAATTTTATTATAATAAATTAGTAAATGTACAAGATTTTTCCATAATAATAAACATTGAAATTATTGAATTTGATTTCTATATTAGTTCTTGTAAATGAAAAAAAAAACATGTTGATTAACAAGCTTTGAATTATTCATATAAATATTATGGAAATTACAAGCTTGTTGTCCTTTTTGTCGGACACCGACAGATAGAATTGAGTATAACAATGATAAATCACGATTTTGTTTGCCTAAATATCCTGAATATTATGGTGAATCCACAGAATTCGATTAGAAATCGTTAGAGATTGGTCCTATTATACGCGATTGCATTCGGGTCAATAATTTATAGAGGAGTAAGCATATAGTGTGCTAGTTTGTTGTACCTATATAGACGGATTGGGCTAATTTTGCGAAGACTGATTTTTTAGTGGTCCCATACTATGCGATTGCATTTGGGTCTATATAGGTCAAAAAGGGATACGATAAAATTTTAATGTAATTATGGATGAAAAAAGTTGAATATTAAGACCGGTGGCCAGGTGCTGCCATCAGATTATTTACAGAACCAAACATTTGAAAACTTGAATTCACTTAATAATTACGAATTACGTAACTCTTAAATTTCAGCTCCATTTTTATAATTTTTTGCAGCATGAAAGAAAATTTGCCAGATTACATTAAAATGTTTTCTTTATATCTCATGTATATAGTTTATTTATAGAAAAGATAACATTTTATTATTGCGTAGAATTTATATATATATTTTGTATCAAAATCTAGTTTTTACCAGAAAAACTGCGAAAAATGTATATAATAATTATGGCAAATCAAGTGAGGGGCTTGGCATGGTTTACATAAATATCGCGCAGAACTACCAACCACCATCCTCGCCAATCAATACCGATTTTTCATTACATATACATGTTTCTACATTATTATATAAACAAAATGCGATTTCCATCAAAATATTTTCGATATTTTAATTAATTAATAAACAAAATTGAAGGCAAATAGCAAAAAAAAAATTAAATAAACTTGAAATTTACAAATAAAACATAATATTATATCGTATTGGAAAAGGGCGTATCTCAATTGTCTATAGCAATGAAGTAGAAAAATTTAAAAAGTTGCTCTAAGTCGGTATATAGGCGTATGATTAATCCAAGGGTGTAACCACCTTAAAATATTTTGTCCCACAGACTTCTATTTTAAAAAGACTTCCAAGACTTTCAAAAGTTATCCAAGACTTCCAAGACTTCGAAGACTTTCAAGATATCCAAGAACTCCAAAAACTTCCAAGTCTTTCAAGACTTCTAAAAGACTTCCAAAGATTTCCAAAGACTTTGAAGACTTCCAAAAGATTTTAAGACTTCCAAAACTTCCAAAAGACTTCCAAGCTCGCTTCCAAGACTTCCAAGACTTCAAAGACTTCCAAAACTTTCAAGACTTTCAATACTTCCAAAAGACTTCCAAAAGAGGTGTCCCAAAACTAACATAGATGATTACCCTTAAAAATTTATTTTCTGCGCACCTATCTTTATTCACATCTTTATGTAAATTTCGATTTTTTTTAAGATACGTCCTATTCAAATGTAACCGTATCGATATATTCAGAACACAGGTTATAAATTTAATTATATTATAATAATTCGGTTAATCGTTGGCAATAAGCTGTTGCTTGCATATTATATTAAAAAAATCGTAAAAAATTAATTTAATTTTGTTGAATGTTTGTAATAATTTATTATAGCAAATATTTGGAAAAATTAATTAAATTTTTTCTTAGTGGCATTGCTAGAGAGAGTAATAAATTAGAGATCCCGTAGCACAATCGCAAATATATTGAAAGCGGTACTGCGAAAAAGCAACCCCAATTGAATGTCTTTGTCTTTGTGAAATTTATTTGGTTTATAGGTATATAAATTGTCTGGACATATAACCTGTAACTTCTTAAGAAAAAAGGGCAAATAAATTTTCATTGTAATTAATCTGTTAAGTCTTTATGCATATTTGTGTGTGTACCACATATTACACAAGTTCTAAAATAATCTCATGGGAGCCCCTGGAATTAGAATCAACTATTTTTTTGAGAAACTAACTTCTCCAGGTCATATACCAAAGAAGAACTTTCTAATGTGTTCGGTTCAGGAAATAATTTCATGGATGCCTCTGGAATGGAACCAACCATTTTTTCGAGAAACTAACTTCTCCACGTAATATACATGTACCCAAAGAGAACCTTCTCAAGTGTTCGGTTCTGGAAATACTCTCATGGGAGCCCCTGGAATGGATACAATAATTTTTCGACAAACTAATTTCTGCAGATCATATACACCCAAGGAGAACCTTCTCACGTGTTCGGTTCTGGAAATAATCCCATGGGAGACTAACTTCTGCAGATCATATACACCCAAGGAGAACCTTCTCAAGTGTTTGGTTTTGGAAATAATCTCATGGGAGCCTCTTTAATGAAACGAACAATTTCTTCGAGAAACTAACTTCTTCAGGTCATTTATACCTAACAAGAACTTTCTCACGTGTTCGGTTTTGAAAATAATCCCGTGGGAGCCCCTGGCATATAACCAATTTTTTTTCTTCTGCAGATCATATATACCTTCTCACGTCTTCGGTTCTGAAAATAATCCCATGGCAGCTTCTGGAATGGAACCAAGAACCACAATTTTTTTTTCGAAAAACTAACGTCTGCAGGTCATATATATACCCAAGGAGAACTTTCTCACGTGTTCGGTTCTGAAAATAATCTCATTGGAGCCTCTGAAATTAAACAAACAATTTTTTCGAGAAACTATCTTTTCCAGGTCTTATATATACTCAAGGAGCACCTTCTTATATAATAAAATTCTTTCTTTAAAACCATGCATCGGACTTTTTTTCATCGAAACCTAAAGTTTACAACAGGTCATTTTAATGTATAGCCTGAGAAGCTCTTGTTAAGAATTTATGTTATAAAATATGTTAAGAGCTTTAGGGTTAATAAAATAAAATTGTCGGCGCCAAGACATGCACCCAAATGTAACTATTGCACACCTAGGGTAGAAGATACGCATAAAGCTTTTTTTGCTTTTACTAAACGTACGGATACAAAAAATCTATATGATATATGGATAATATATACCTATAAATAGTACAAGCCTTAATTTAGGTCTAAATGGGCAAACTGCCGAGATTCATTTTTTTGCGTTTTATGATTCCCTGTTTCAGAAAAGTACCACTTGACGGATTTGGGCAAATTTTAGTATGTAATTTATTATAGTGGTCCCCTACTCTGGGATTGCATTTGGAGTATCTAGGGGTAGCTCCCATACTTTTTTTTTTAAATGAACGATAAATGAGAACTAATAAAGAGAACATTATGGTTTGTTAGTTTTTATTTTACTCAGATATTTGGTGTCCATGTTAAAGGATAGTAAAAGCAGCATTTATATAGGCTTTCAGAACAATTTGTTTTTTACACAAAAGAACATAATATATAGAATACGTAGATGGTCTTATATACGTAAATGGCACAAATATAACATACCTATATAGTCTCATCGTCTGTATTTTGCTTTTGCGCAATTTTGTGTGCGTACCAAAAATAAATTTTATCCTGTTCTTTATATCTAGTAAACCTATCTAGATATAAAGTTAATATTATAATGGATTGAGGTTAATAAACTTTGGTTTATTGTCTGGAAACTTTGTTGGTATGTATATTAAATTATATTCATATATATAGATACACATTTTCAACGAAATGAGGTTAAACCCATAAATAAATTAAATTAATTTCAAAAAGTATTAAAAACTGGAATACTATAATATAATGGGGGTATATATATATATAGCCAAAAATAATCGGAGATATTGCTCTGGTTAATACAAATCAGTTAACACGATTGAGGAACAGTGGAACAATCACAGAAACGTCATCTTAGAGCTGTAAGTTGTAGATATACAGAGATTTTTCGCACTTATTATAGCCTTTTTTTATAGCTAATTTTAAATTTCTTGGCTATACCATTGACTATTTGTGTTGTCACTAAAATATTTTCGTAATAATATCAAAAACACGCCTTTTCCTTTCCACACACAAAATAATTAGTTTTGAAAATATACGCATGGTTTACCGCATCCCTTAACCTAGGAGCGTCGAATATTTCTGTGTTAACTTCAAATACCTTTCATATGATACTATATAAATACCCGTCAATACTTAAAAGTCATCGTATGTTTTTGAAGTGAAAACTTCTTTAGGCGCATTGAACAGAGAGAGAAAATGAGATTTAGCGTCAGAAACATGGAATTATTAAATGGGAGGAGCTTGAAATGCAAATTTTTAGTATTTCATCAGTCAATAGTCATTATGGTTTAAACTTGACTTGTCTTATCTTATTACGAGTTCCTATACATCGGCTCACACAATGAAATATTTGACTGCAGCCAAAACATCGAATTATTAGGTCACCTGCCTTATATAGAGTCCCTATATTTAGGACTCAATGATTTTTTTTATTCACAGAAATGGTCTACGATTTTCGACTCCAGAAGAAGCGGTTGACAATTTAAAAACGCAATAAGTATTTTGTATAGATACCTCAGACTCAAAAGAAAAGATGTTCTATGGTTCAAACGATCTTCGAGGAGAATATTTTTTGGACACAACGTATATGAAAATTCTCCTTTCGGGCGACAGGGGTAAGGATGGTTTGTGAGTGGGAAAACACTACGGAAATCATAAGACAAATAATTTCGGAAAATCAGGGAAACTATTTTGGAAATCATAGTCATTTCAGAAATCACAATTCTCTTCTTGTGATTTTCCCTTCGATGAGCTTAAATGATCTAAAGTAATTTTGCCTAAAGAGCATTAAATATATATTCAAAAATTGGCTAAATTGGCAACTTTGCCCAACATTCTATCAAACTGTATCAATTTACGGATAAAATCTAGTTTACCGACAAGCAGAATTGAGACCCCTCTCCCTGAGAGGGTCCATCCAAACTTTTATTGTTCTGGAGCTAAACTGGTATATGTAAAAGTTTTAAAATTCAATTTTTTTAATACAAAACCTATATACAGAACGGAAGGGTGGGCAAATTGGACATTTTTGTTTTGTAAATATAAGGGCGAGGTAGGGCGCACACTCCTTTCAAAATCAGCATCATCATCGTGTCTCTTACTCCAAAGCGAGGGAGCATAGAGACAATGTAACCCTTTTTTCTATCTGATACATTGGTTTTCATTGACGACTTTATCTTTGACTATATCAAAGGTGGAGTGTTGCCAGCAAACCGCACTAGCCATATTTTTTGGTGATCAGGTTTTTACACAATATTAGGAACCCTATCAGTTGGTGTCATATAGGCGTACCTTTCTATCTGATACCTTGGTTTTCATTGATGACTTTATCTTTGACTATATCAAAGGTGGAGTGTTGCCAGCAATTCGCACTAGTCATATTTTTTGGTGATCAGGTTTTTTACACAATATGAGGAACCCTATCAGTTGGTGTCATATAGACGTGCCAACGGCTTTAAGTGAATTTTAAACCATTGCAATCGCTTAAACACCTGCGAATGAAAGGTGATAGTCCAGTTGTGAAATTTGTTTTGACCCTGCCGAGGCTTGAACCCGCAACTTCTTAGACACAATGCCTAGATGTCACTGCTCTATGCTGCCTACCTTTCAAAATGGAAGGGTTTTAACATTTGTATGAAGAATATAGAAAAATATCAACTTTTAAAGGTTGTGCGATGTCAAATTAAAGGTCTTGACAAGGGCTACAATTTTGGTTTGTCCTTTTCTTTAGAGACTTCATCAGGAAAGGGTTAAATCTTGTCTTAGAAGAGCAAATATAATTACTGATCTTGGGTAGGTAAACTAGACTTTAGTCCGCAATTTACCCCTCTTTTTATTAAATGTGTAATTTAAATTTGATTTAATTAAACTTGAAAACTAAAATTCGAATTAAGTATAAATAAGTTCAATTCAAAAGTATAAATTTAGTTTTTGTTCGTTAAAGTATAAAAATTATATTATAATGGATTTGGAGACATCGGTACCAAATTATTTAAAAATTTATTATCTTTTAACTAATTGTAATTTTTTTTTACAAAAATATTGATTTACATTACCACATAAGTTGTGGTTATTAAATACAAAACTTTGCTCTAAAATAACAAACGTTATACATAAATACGTATACGATTTAATTATAATATGCAAGTATAGAGAACTAGAGACATCGCCATAAAATAAAACAAAGAAAATATTTTGCTATAAACCTTGACAATATTATTATTATTTATAAATAAATATTTATATTTTTATACACAGAGCATTTAATGTATAAAAATAGCGTCAAATTCGTCAATGTTGTATACGCCTGCCTATATAGGTACGGCAAATAAAACCTAAGAAAATAATAATTTAAAAATATAAATGTAAAGCAATTTAGAATCGATTTTTAGTCTTTGGAACAAAAATTAAATTAAATTAAATATTTTGTGACTATTTTTATATAAACCGCGGTATACCTACACTCAATATAAAATATAAATAAAATTGTACACTGCAGCTAGAAGGCTTCTTGTTCCATATATAAATTATTTTCCACTTCTACGTCATATTTTTTTATTAACCCTAATAAAATGACCTTGATTTATGCTGTTACTATTTTCGCATAAATAAACAAAAATCCATGTTTTTATTTTTTAATTTAGGTCAATATGGTAAAATTGCCGTAACCCATTTTTCCATATATAGGCTCCCATGGGATTATTTCCAGAACCGAATACGTGAGAAGGTTTTTCTTGGCTATATATGACCTAAAGAAGTTAATTTCTTAGAAGGGGCTATCATGGGATTATTTCTAGAACCGAATACGTAAAAAGGTTCTCCTTGGGTATATAATATGATCTAATGAAGTTATTTTTTCTCGAAAAAATGGTTGGTTCCATTCTAGAGGCTTCTATGGGATTATTTTCAGAACTGAATGCGTGAGAAGGTTCTCCTTGGCCGTCAGTGAAAACCATGGTATCAGATAGAAAAAAAGGTAAAATTGTTTCCAATTCTTCCTCGCTTTGAAATAAAGGAAAAGATGATATATAACTACGAGAAGGTACGTTTCTCGAAACAAATGGTTGGTTCCATTCTAGAGGCTTCCATGGGACTATTTTCGGAACCGAACACGTGAGAAATTTCTCCCTGGGTATATATGACCTCGAAAATTTAATTTATCGAAACAATTGTTGCTTCCAATTTAGATTATTTACAGAACCGAATACGTGAGAAGGTTTTCCTTGGCTATATATATGACCTAAAGAAGTTAGTTTCTTAGAAAAAAAATTGTTGGTTCCATTTCAGGGACAATCATGGGATTATTTCTAGAACCGAATACGTAAGAAGGTTCTCTTTGGGTATATATAATATATGACCTTATGAAGTTATTTTTTCTCGAAAAAATTGTTGGGTTCTATTCCAAAGACTCCTATGGGATTATTTCCAGAACCGAACGCATGAAAAAAAAATAAAAAAATTGTCTGTTTATTTTAAACAATTTCCATATCAATTCAAGTGAAGCAACTTTTGTTAGTTAAAAAAACAATAATAAAAAAAGGAATTTCGTGTGGTAATTGGAGAAAAAATATACTGTAGAATCCAAGATTTTGCTCGATAAACATTATTCGGACTCTGCACCGGGATGATCAACTATTGATAAGTAGTTTTCTAAGTTTAAACGATGCAAAATGAGCACCGAGGACGAACCACGCAGTGGACGCCCCAAAGAAGCTGTTACCTACGAAAATATAAAAAAGTCGTTGTACATATCGGTAATGAATATTTGAGTATGCGAACGCTGTCTTCAAAATGGTTGCCGAGCGAGCTCAGAATTGCGAAAACAACATCGAATTGATGATTCTGAGCAGAGTTTGCAGCTGTTCCATCGTAATAAACCCGAATTTTTACTTCGATATGTGACATGGTTCCAATAATTCACTCCGGAAAGGAAGGACAAAATCGCGGAAAACAGAACCATTTGAAGAAGAACAAAGTGCTGTTTCATCAAGACTAATGCAGCATGTTACAAATCAATGAAAAGGATGGCAAAATTGCAAAAATTTCGAATTGCTTCTTCATTCACCGTATTCTTCACATCAGGCCCTCAGCGACTTTTTCCGGTTCTCAGACCTCAAGAGAATGCTTGGTGGAAAGAAATTTAGGCCCAATGAAGAGGTTATTGCAAAAACAGAAGCTTATTTTGAGGCCAAAGACAAATCATCATCATCATCGTGTCCTTTACTCCAAAGCGAGGGAGCATAGGGACCATTTTACCCTTTTTTTATCTGATACCATGGTTTTCATTGACGACTATATCAAAGGTGGAGTGTTGTCAGCAACTCGCACTAGCCATATTTTTTGGTGATCAGTGGGGCGGGTTTTTTACACTATATGAAGATCAAGAACCCTATCAGTTGGTATCATATAGGCGGACAACCGCGGCTTTAAGTGACTTCCGGGCCACTGCAAACGCTTTTTGATAAACACCTGCGAATGATAACGGTGATAACTCAGATTTGAAAATTTTTTGGCCCTACCGAGCCTCGAACCCACAACCTCTTGATTATAGAGCCGTGACTTTACCCACTGGTTTACGAATATACAGATCTAATATTATTTCAATAGAAAGGTTTTGCAATTCTTTCTGTTTTTGGTTTTATTTCCTACAGCAATAGAACTTTAAAAGGTATAACATTTTTCGTTTTATACTTTTCCCCACTGTCAAAGGTGTCTCTCAGCCTTTTTGGTGACTGGACGTAGGCCCGAAACAGTGAAAAATAGTCTTTTTGATAGCGCAGCAATGTGCTAAGCACATGAGGTATGGACGTGGGCCTGATGTGGTCTACAAGTAGTATACTTAGTGCATTTTTATTGAAATAATA
This sequence comes from Diadocidia ferruginosa, assembly GCA_027564275.1. Lineage (NCBI taxonomy): Eukaryota > Metazoa > Arthropoda > Insecta > Diptera > Diadocidiidae > Diadocidia > Diadocidia ferruginosa. The sequence goes on along the minus strand of JANSTW010070728.1, from coordinate 571 downwards.
GATACCTTCCCCCAACGATTATTCCGATTATTCAAGTCTTCAAAATAAACGTTATTATTAACAAATTTATAATATATAAACAGGCTATTCGGTCAACGAAAAGTGAATACTTTTGTACTCATTTCAAAAAAGGATATTTACTCCTATACCGACAAGAGTTTGCACTATTTCTAGGTTAACCCGTCATCAGTGGAGTTGGATAACACTCTCCAGATAGTGCCAAATAAATATTCTAACATAACATTATATATATGTTAAGCGGTGAAGAGTTATGTGATATTATCGGCTTAATACTATAATTGCAAAATTTGTTTGGTGGAATTATTTTTACCATTCCGTTTTTGTATTTATTAGAACAATATACCGATTTCAAGACTCAAAATGTTAAAATGCCTATTTTGCACTATCTGGAGAGTGTTATCCATCTCCACTGATGACGGTTTAGTCTAGAAATAGTGCAAGCTCTATATTGTCGGTATAGGAGTAAAGACACTTTTTTGAAATGGTTCTGGCAAAAGCTACAGCCTATAATATTACAAAAGTAATTCCTTTTCGTTGACCGCATAGCCTA
>JANSTW010070717.1:0-10348 GCA_027564275.1 Diadocidia ferruginosa | reverse complement strand
TATAACAATTTATAAAACATGAAATAAAACTATTTTTTTATTAAATCAATCATCTCATCCATTTTTTCGTGTAATTTTACCATACTTTCTAGCAAAACACGAAGAGTATTAGACAACATATCTGATTTTCGATACTCTTTTGGAAGTTTCTTTTTGATTTCCTTTTTGCTCCGTTCCTTCTTCGAAAATTTACCTAAATTTTCAGGTTTATTATTAAAATATGATGAAATTGATGAAGAGCTTGAGGAAGAAGATGATTTCAATACCTTAAGCGGTTTTTTAATTGTTCGTGATGGAATTATTAGCGGTTTAAATACAAATTTAACATTTTCTGTTGACTTTGTTTTTTTTAATTCTTCTTGCATTTCATTTTTATTACACCTAGTTTTAGTTGATGGGCATGTTTCGGCAAAAGGCTTATTGCGAGTTGATTTTTGATCTATGGCCTGATTTTTTTCACAATTTTCAGGACTACAAGATTTTCGCCTTTTTTTACCTTCATTATTTGTAGTACCAGGATTGCGATCTTTATGCCATTTATATTCTTGACTTTGACTACGATACCATTTCTTCTTACAATTAGTTGGTTTAAATTGGACATCTAAAACAAAATTGTAATGCACATGAAAAAATATTTTTATTTTAAAGATAGTTGTAAAACAATCAATTAATTTAAGCTAAAACATAATTAGATATTTAATGCATACCATTATTAACATTCTTTAGTTGCGTAGATTGTAAGTCAGTTTTTAAGGATACTAAAGAGTTATTATCATTGCTTGATTCTGTACTATTTGTTCTATAATCTTCAAAATTTTGATTAATTTCTGACGAATTGTGTTTGCGTTTTCTTTTATCATTTTCTCTTTGTGCTATTGGAATGCCATTATACTCATACTTTCGTTCACTATAGAATTAATGTCAATTTATTAGCGCTAGTTTAAATAATTAACATACCTTTGGCTACGATATCTACATTGATTTAAAACTCTTCCACGAACAGATGATGAAGTATGAGAATTAGATTCAAAGCTTACTTTATTACAATTTTTACTAAACCGATAATCTAAATCATCGTATTTAGGCTTTTGTTGCCTATTTTTTGCTACATCATTTACAAAGATTTTTAATAATATTAACCTCAGAAAAAGCAATTTCAAAAGTTACTTGTGAGTTTAAAAAAACAAATCATACTGATGTTCAGCATAGGCAAGTTCAAGAAATTGAAGGAGGAAACAATTTTAAAAATAACTATTTTGATAACAAAACATCAAATAAAAAAGACAAGGAAGCTATTAAATTTAATCGATTTGCTAAAATTTGTAAAAAATAATTGCAATCCTAAGTCAAATCGTCCTTTTATTGGGCATGCCATACGTTCAACTAGTCATGGAGGTAAGGTGTATTTGTTTAAGACCAATAAGTTTACAAGTTGGAAATACGTTATGGTTCTGATTTAAATATATCATATTTATAGAATTTTTTTTTATAAAGATTTAAAAAAATACTTCTTTTGAGGTAAATATTATTAAAAATCTTTGTAAATGATGTATCAAGAAATGAGCGAATAAAGCCTAAATACGATGATTTAGGTAATATCTAAAATTAAATAAAATTTCATATAACTGCAAACACTTCAAATAATTAGAAATATATTACTGCAAAATGGAAGGTCCAGCGTAAGTATATCTTTTTGAAAATCACTAGCCTCTGGCATAAAAAATCCCTAAAACGCTAAAAATAATTGTTAAAAAATGTAATAATATCTATAAACATTTATCAAACAACTTTATCGACCTCTGATTTTATCATATTTTCAGCAATACCATCCACATTGAATCCTTTCAAAGGCTCAATGGGAAAATTTGAAGAATCCGGAACATTTAAGAAGGCTCTACAGTTATCTGACTCTTGTTGGGCACATGCTGGTATGTTTGTAAGCCTTTCTAAACAAGTATCTCGACGAATATCCATGGTATTTTTCCATACTTCAAATAAGGCACTAGATGAAAAATTAGCATCATAATTCATTGAATCGATTAATGGAATCTCCAAAGGTGGACCATCAACAACAATAATTTCATTTAAATTAAAATCGGGACGAGGCTTAACAAGACTGTCAGTTGTTTCAACACTAATTAATCGCCACCCATTTAAGGAAATTAAAGACAATGGTTCAAATGCACAAAGCTAAAATTTTTTTCAACATTTTACACCCATTTTTTACATTTTAATGGTAATATAAAGTATTATAAAAGTTTCTAGCAATATCTTTATAAAATTTGTTATAAAACTATACCTTGTCCTGTTCACTAGTCAATAAAATATTTAATGGAAGCAGTTCGCTCATTTCACGCAACGAATTACTGAAATTCAATAAACAAACATTTCCAAAATTTAACCTTTTCGAGTCTAAATAAAAGTATATTGAGTTTGTTTTACTATGAAACAAAACTAACGCTAGTTTTGCTATAGCATAAAATTTAATATCACAATTTTTGAAATCAAGAGAAATAACCTGCTTTTGGCGTTATGTTAATTTTAAAACATTTCTAGGGAACATCTCTGAACATTTAGTAAGCTATAGCTATAATCGTTCCCTTCAAAGAAAAAATATTTTGCAAAAGGAAGAAAATTTTAAGAACTGTTCTACACTCTTTTTACAAAAATTTCTTACGTTTTTTTTTGACATGAATCACTCTCTTAAAACTCCATTGCACATTTTTTTGTAAAGTATCACCAAAAGTATAAAATTTTTCAAAGGTAGTTTGACTTTGTAGAATTTGACATGACGTAATTGGTGGTTAAAAAAGCATTATTCATTTATTTTAGAACTTCCTTGCACAATATTAGTCATTCTTCAAGAAAAACAAGTTTCCTCTTAGTTGAAAAACAAACAATATGATATATCGGTGAAACATTTAATAAAGATAAAACAACCCCAAAGAAGAAATATAAAGTATAATTGAAAGATTATAAACCTTGATGTTTGCAGAATAATTTGGTATGGAGATATTCAGTTTCAACATTATATCCATGCATCGTGATATGTTGATAAAATGTCAGTTTTCAACAAAATAAATAGCAAATTTTAATACATAATTGCATATTTTGCTTTTTTAGCTAAACTTAGGGAAGCACATTTACAGTTCTACTACTAAAACTTTAAAAAATATTGCAGTGTTTTGGCTTAGGCTTATAGTATTTTAAAAATCCAAATCTTAAAGTTTTTATTAAAGGCTTTTATAAATATACCACGATGTTCTTTTTTGACATGTTTTTGCCTCATATTAAGTAAAAGCAACTTCTTTATGTTAAAATTGGATTTTTGAGCTATCCCTGTGTGCCACATTTACAAACAACTTTTCAAAAAACAAGTTATTTATAAATGCCATAGGTAATAACAATGCCATTGAAGCAACTAATCACTTAAAATTGAGCAAATTCTTTTTTTGATTTTTTTCAGTATATAATTTTCTTTTGTTGCATCAAAAAATATGTATTTGTTAGTTGTTTTATGACAAAAAAAAACCTATTAGATTTATTTTCAAATGAACCAACAATATAAATTTTGATGTGCACTCATGCTATGAATCTAAAGGGTCGATTTTCCGTTTATTTTCTATTCTTGAACTTAGCCAAAATTTACATATTACTCTGATTATCGACCGATCAGATTCTCCTACAAATTAATTGTGTCTAATAACAACTATAAAGTTCATTTAAATAGCAGTTTCCACTGCAGTTGTAAGTTTTTTAAGGCGAGTTGCAACTGAAAGGTCAACATATTTGTCGCCTATAGTAACGATTAGTCCTCCAATTAAACTTGGTTTTGTCAAAAAATTTAATTGCAGCTTTTGTCCAGACTTAACAAACTTTTGGAGTGCATCGCTAAGTGCTTGTTCATGTTTCTTCGACAAAGGCTAAAATAAAGGTTATTATTATCCGGCAAATATTAAAGAAATTTCGTATACATAATTTTTAATTACATATTTATTATTTCTTTCAAAAAATAAGACTTCTATAAATTTTAAAGTTCAAATTAACAACTAACAAACTTATGCATGTGCTAAGTTTAACTATGATAATAAAATATTTGCAAAATACTGCTAACTGATAAAAATTTTATTATATCCCCTTGTAAAAACTTAGCTTTCATTAATGAAATAAAATTTAAATTATTTCTTACCTCTGCACTTGTCACTTCAACAAAAATCTCGCCACGATGAGCTCTCATAATAGATTCAAACGAATTAAAGATATTTTTAAGCTTACCTAATCTTCCATTTTCAGCCAAAACACCTAAAAAATAAAAATTTTAATGTAATTATAACATAACTAAAAATGAGTAATTTTATTAAATTGACAACTTACAACAAAATTTTTAAATTTTACAGGTTTTTCACTATATTAAAAGCATTTAGTTTAAGAAGCAAATTATAAAACATTTGCTTAAATTACCAAAAAAATTCTTCGTTTCTTCACAAACTCCAACTTTTTTCAAAACTGCCTCAACTGCATTACGTTTTTTTACTCGATTCAGTGTTGGATTTTCCACAAAAAGCTAAAAATAATTGATTAAATAGAAACAAATTAGCTACATTATTTAGCAACACACTCCTTTTAACTTTAGTTACATTATAACAAAATTTAATAAAAAACAAGAAAAAAATAATTTTAATCAATCTGTTAAAACAAACATTTTTACAATTATGCCCATGTAATAAATAAAAAAAATTCACTTATATAAAAATATAAGCAACAAAAAGATACCTTAAAATCATTATGAGAAGAATAAAGTTCTTTCACTTGACTTAAATCTTTATCAACAGTGTCCAATAATTTTTTTTTATAAGCCGCTGTATAAAGTGCCGCTGCGTACTTACCCTCAACCCCATAAACCTGAATTGGCACTTGAACAACTTGTCCCAAAGTGCTTCCAGTAGAAAGCGCTCTTTTGACTATAAAGCTTGATGCCATCTTTTCGGCTAAACACTATTAAATAACAATCGAATTCTATTAATGTCAAAACAAAAACCAACAATTTCATAAAAAATCCTGTTTATTATTGTAAAATAAAGTTCAGGCGTAAATTTTACAATATAATAAAAAAAAAATCAAAAAACATAAATTTATTTTTTATAATAGTAAAAAATATACTTGTAATGCTTATACTACACAATGAAATCAATTATAATCACCAAAAAAAAGCTTCTGCTCAAAAAAGAAAAAACTACAAGTAAAAGTAAAAACAAACAGTTTAAAGATTTACTATATTTATTTATCATATAAAACTGTTGCCACAACATATTTATTATTGAAAAATATAATACAAATCTTGACAATGTAAAATTTTTTATTTTTTGACAAACAGAAAAAAAATTTTTGTTAAAAATTGACAAAATGCCAAAGTTCAGAACGCCAAGCTGTAACTCCGTCTCAAAACACAAACCTAGTAGGGAACATTTGTCACACTAAATATACGAACTAGCAATAATAGGGTCAGTCTTGGGAATGGAAAAGATGAATTGGACACGGCGAATTATTTATTGTGGAATTTTAATATAAATTTGCAACTTTTTTATGCTTTTAATTTTTTTTAGTTTATGCATCAGCTTACAGTAGGGAGTGATATTCATTAGAAATTTCCAAACAAATGCATTAAAACGAAATATATTTTCGTTTTTTCCTGAATACAAATACTTTAAAAAGAGTTGATTCTATTTTACTTTCATATTAATTGAAAAATTTTGTGATTGTCTTCTGAAACACTTTAAAAACATTTTTTTATTGCTAAACTACTTTATGTAAAATTACTTATTAGCTGAAATAATCTTATGTTAATCTTAGGCAGTTATTGAACAGTACTGTGTTTTGGATAAAATATAATAAATTGACATTTGCAAGTATGCCATTAGCCCAAGATTTATTGCATCCTGATCCACAAAAAGAGCGTGAACGTCATAAGTTGAAGCGTCTGGTTCAACATCCCAATTCTTATTTCATGGACGTAAAATGTCCTGGATGTTATAAGATTACTACCGTCTTCAGTCATGCGCAGACAGTTGTTGTATGTTTTTTTTATTTAATACTTTAATTTATATCTTTGTTTTTCTTATGGTTTCAGTGCATCGATTTTTTATAAAGAATAATTTTGCCTTTTAAACGTTGCGATTTAAACTAGAGCTGTTGGTAAATGTTGCTGTTATAAATGTAAAGAAGTTGGGAATAATTTTTAATTCAGTTTTTTTGGGCTTTTTATTTCCTTAAACCCTTTTCAAAGTTGCATAGGGTTTATTATAGGTAGAGTAGAGTGTTAGTGTTCTTGTCGATGGTTCAACAATAATTGTTTATAAAAGTATTTTTTGCGGTTATTACAAGTAAAAGTTATGTTCATATCTAACCACAAAATTTGTGAATTTTGTCTGCCGTTTTGGAACAAAATAATTTTAATATTAAAAGAAAGTTTTTAACAAAAGAAAAATGTATACTAATTTAGTTTTTGAGTAGGTATCGATATAAAAGGTTCTTAAAGCAGAAACATGTTTATTAAAGTAAATTTTTGCTTGAATTTAGAACTTTTAACGTAATAAATAATATAAATTGCGTGATAGTATGTGTGGGCTAATGTTTTTACAAAGTTATGTTAGCTTTGAATGAAATCGATCAGAATTTAATAAAAGGAATACTAGTGACACTATCTAATATTTAGATTAATCTATTTTTATACTTGTGTTTTAGTTGTGATTACAAATTAGCGGTTTAGAAATGATTTCATAGAAAATGTTTTTAAAATTTTGTCACAGTGTTGTTTTATAGACGTTCTTTATTTTTTCATTTTACGATATATTAGAAAATTTATGAAAAATTTGTTTGAAGGATTAGAAGATTTGTTGTTTTCACTGTTTGCTAACGAATGAAATGGCTTTTGTAATGTTATGTGTTTATGTTTTACATAATATTATTTTTAAGTATAACTAGGGTGTTTTTATTGAATGTTTATTTAGTTTTTCTGCTGTATGCATTTGTATTAAAAGAATGCTTTTTCTTCATGTTTTGATTGAAGTTTTTAAGCAATAAATTTATTCAAATGTTTTTTTTATTTTTATTCTAATTATAAAGTTTAGGTTTGTATTGGATGTGGTACAGTTCTTTGCCAACCAACAGGAGGAAAGGCGCGATTAATTGAAGGATGTTCGTTTAGGAAGAAACAGCACTAGACAGCGCGATTGTATACTTGGAATTTTGTCGTTATGGATTGCGGTGCTCAAGACCCTTTCTCAATACGTCCCCTTTGTTCAATCGAGTCCGTTTTCCGTGTGTTCCTACTGCAAATTTTATTTGTTTTCCTTTATCGTTAAAATGTTAAGTTTTGATTTAAAAAATAAAACTTGTTGATTACGTATGATTAGACTATATTTTCTAGAAATAGATGCAAAATTTTGTTGATTTTGTAACTATTATTGGGTTTTTAATTATAAAATTTGTTAATATTTAAAGCCTGCTTTCATCTGTATATTAAAGAACTGTTTTTAAATTTAATATGAAAAAGGTTACAGTTCTTAAATCACTTGGAAATTTGTGTTCTATTTTTCTTTTAAAACTTTTTGGAATTGGATTTTGTGGTTCGGTACAATATTGACGTAATATATTTACATGTTTCACTTTTAAAAGATTGTTAGGGCAGACTTTTACCTCATTTTCCCCAGAAAAGCATAAACTTTTTAGAAATCAGTCAAAGTTTTTTCTTATCTTGTTTGAAACTTGTTGGTTCAATGAAGGTGGATAATTACAAGCTTTTTATTATACGTTTTGTAATCTGCTTTCTTTGTCATTTATTGGGTCTTTTTTTATAACTTAAAGTAAATATGAAAACGATATTTAGAAGTTAGCATTCAAAAATGTTGACTCAAAAAAATTCGTCGTCTCGACCTTACGAAGTTAACTGAAAAATGAATAGCATGTGAAGGAAAAAAATGGAAGCAACAATTGAACTGTGCGTATAATCAGTTATTTCAATTATGGATTAAGATTGTAGAAATTAACATAGGGTGTTTGCCTAGAGTGGATTACAAATTCGACTTTTTTGACAAATAGAGCATCACGGTGTAAAATGTTTTACTGTTTTCGTGCAGTTTTAAAAAATTATCTTATTGTTGTATGCTTTTAGTTGGTTGGTAAAGCGAGTTATAATAAAATTTAGAGCTCTTTTCCATTTATTTTTTAGTTTATTGGGTACTTTATATGCTGGAAAAGTTGGAGAATTTGCGGTGTACTTTTTTACCTAACTTTCAACCTTGAGATAATTTATGAATAAAAAATATATATAGCCGTAAAAAATGGAAATGGTTTTTACTAATTATATAAAACATTTTTTCTCCTAATTTGTGGACTTATAATATGACTTATTATCCTAAGATCTACAAACAATAATTCTCTTTGCATCAGCGTCGGGATCTAAAGAAGCCATGAGATCTTAAAATTTTTGGCCTGTAGCAAAGCGGGAATGTTTTAAAATTTCAAAATTCAAGTGTTGAGGCAATTTCAGATCTATGCATTTATTTTCATGTAAACAAACTTTATTTGTATGGTTTTGTATTTTGATTAATTGGAATCTGTTTTTTCATAGAAAAGGTTACTTAGAACTTTTGGTTTTAAAAATTAGTTTTTGCTTTCTATCAAAGTTAATTTAAATAAAAAGTTTGCAAAACTAAAATTGCAAAAATTTATGAGTAAAACAGCCGGAATTATTTTTATTTGATAGTTTTAATAGCAAAAACCAATTCATTTAATTAATTACATGATAAAGCTAGACTTTATTGTTAATACTGTTTACTTGAGAAAAATTTGGCATGATTTTGTGTGGTTTTTATTAACGCATCGATTTAAGGATATGTCGTTTAAAGAAAAAAAAGTTTGTTGATATGAAAATAATAATGACGATAATATTATGTGTTAATGGTTTTAAATTTGAAAAGAAAAATATCAAAACAAAAGCGTTGAGTTAGTCATTGTTTTAAAAGCTGTTATCAATAAACAATGGATTTATGAAAAAAGTGGTGGAAATGTAGACTTTTAATAATTTAAATTCAAAATGCTAAATAAATTTTTTTTTTCATATATACGAGCCTTAACTAAATCAGATTTGTCAGATAAAAAAACTCTAAAATTTATTAGTTTATTGAAAGAGAAGAATTTAGGTGAGATAAATGAACTACGAAAATATTGGCATATAAATAAGACAAAAAAAAGTGAATAAGTCGATTAACAAGACGTAATATCAATATTTTTTAGATTAGGATATGTGGTTTGGTTGAGCTAATTAATCGCTCAGAAAATTATCCACAAAGCCTTTTGGCTAAAGTTTTCAATTATTTAAAAAACCGAAAATTTTAATGATAAATGAGGAATATTAGCAACTCTATCATACGTAATTGAATAATAGAATATAAACATTGGTTGAATAATAACAATAATAAAAGCCATAAAGCTTAAAACATACCCAAACAAAAATGAAAAATAAAAATTGCAAAAGAAAAGCTTTAATGGCGGGATTGTTCAAAGTCAAAAGAAAACGTAATAAACATTGCAATAAGTTTGGTCAAATGTTTCTTTAATTAATTGTCAAATTATGAGCCTTGGAGAAAAATAAAAAAATAGACAACTTTGTAGTTAAAGAACATAGTTTTTGTTCCATGCCTTAAAATTCAGTTTTTTTACAGAATCACTGCTAAACAAATTCCGTAAGGATAATTATATTTCTTAAACTCCCAGTTTTTGAAAACATTTTTACTTTTTAATAAATTTCATTACAGTCAATCTTACTTTTTTTTAAACTTTAATGCTTATTACAACAATAAAAAAAGTCAATTTTTTTTGGGACCACATTTTTATAAAAAAATTTGTGTTTTTATAACACATTTTCTTTTTTGATTATTATTCCACATAATATCAAAACTTTTTTTATTTGTCGGTAAAATATTTGAATAATAATTTTAATAATGTGTAAACGACTATAACAAAAAAAAGTTAAGCAAAAAAAAGTGAATGTAAAATACAAATTTGTATTAGAAAAGAAAAAAATTTTTCAAATTACATATGGTGAAGCTGTCGTCAAAATTCTATTGAGGTAATTTGAAATAAAAGAAAAACTAAGAATTATGCGCCTAATCTCAGTTATTCAAACTTTTATTTAAGAAAACAAAAATAGTTATAAAAAATTTTTTCTAAATTTTTTTAACGATAAAATGCGTAATGGTTTTATTTATTGTTTATATTGGTTTAACAGTACAGTACTTTTTAACTGTATTTTTAGACCAAGTTTTTTGAAACTATTTTATGTATTAAA
>JANSTW010070706.1:0-10348 GCA_027564275.1 Diadocidia ferruginosa | reverse complement strand
TACATTAAAGTTCTACATAAAAAAGTGTATTTAAATCCCGGGAAATCTAATCAAATTTCCCGGGATTCGGGAATAAGGATTTTTTAAGATTTCGCGGGAAATGCGCTCCTGGCATTTTCCGGGAATCACCCTCTATTATTTTATGACCCCGTTTTATTCCTTGTGTCGTTCTATAATTAAACTCATTATTATCAATTTATACGTATCCAAAATATTTTGCATGAAACATATTATATTTATTTTTCGTGTATTTTTTAACGAATTTTATTATATCAATATAATTAATATAGGTATATAGATATATGCGATGTATTAATTAGATAATTTCGTATTAAAAAAGAGCATCAGTTTCTAAAAATATGTGTATTTTTTAAAAATTTAGCCTCGCCATTCCTTTTCCGAATTACTATAAACCATAAAAATGTATAAATTTTATATGAAACTCTAATTGTTTTTTTATTTGCCTAATAAAAATAATGATTAAAATACAATTGTATATACATTGACTTATGTTTTCTGTATATAATATGTATATTGTATGTATTTTATTTTTTATGTTCCAATGAATATATATATACCTCTGATCTGAGCTCATAAATGAATGTTATTATATAATATCAATAAAATGTGTTACTAAGATTACTTAGCCCAATCTGCAGTTATATAACTAATTTAAATCTTAATTAATTTCACAAATACATATGCGCCCTATATGCAGGTTTAATTTTATTAGAAATTCAAATTAAAGATAAATTTATTAATTTTTTTATGGTACTTACAAATTGCTGAACATTCTTGCAAAAGTGTATACAAAATAAATAGCACAATTTTACAACTTGAAACTTTTTTTTTACTAAAGATAATAATCAATTTGGAATTCATTATATAATGATGCAATTATATATTGTGCATAAATCACAAATTACTTTAATTTAATTTTTTTAAGTTATAAAACCGCAACTTTAACAATTTTTCTAATTTACATAATATGACGATTTCATACTAAATTAACGTTGTAATAACTATATATAATATTATATACAAATTTGATTATTTAAATATTGTATAAAATTTAAATGTTTTAATATATCTAACTATAAAATCATCACATAATTATATAATTTTTGTTGAACAAATTTAAAATATGTGTAAACTGTCATATATAAGTTTAGCTAAGCTTTAATAATAAAATATACACGTAGCCAAAGTTGTTTAGTATGTTATATTATAACAATAAGTATATAAGAAAATCAATCAATATATTTTAAATAAATCACTTTTTCACTATATACATTTTACGACACCATACAAATTGAACTTTTTTTTAAATCAATTAATTTTACATATTAATTTGTTCTACTTATAATAATTGATATTTCTTAAGAAAATGAACGCATTTCTTCTTCATTCAAATTTCAAATTCTATAAGCATCAATTATTGCTACTTTATCTGACAAGAGAAGACTACCTGTAATTTTTTTGTTCAGATAACATACCTTGCAATTCAGTACAATTATTATCAAACTATCTATATAATATATTGAGTGGGAGTACATAATAATATATTAGTATAATATTTACTTTTTCACATACAATAGAAAAAATATTTTCAGAATATTTTCTAATAACTTTTCCAGATGTTTATATTTGTATAATAATATAAATGAATAGTAAAATTATTATCATATATATGTCATATACATATACAATTTTTGACGAGTCGCATATATGCTCATATAATTTAAAAACTTATTCCACATATACGTTATTTGGTTATATTTTATCGAATATTAGTATATAAATGTTTATTGTAATTTTTCTTAAAAAATATTATATAGTAAAAAAAATTTATAGGTGTATATATAGGTGTAATTTCTAATTACAGCAATTATAATAATTATATATAATACACATATATATTTAAAATTAATTGAAAAAGCTTAGACTAATTTGAACTTATAGCTCTAACACGTGTGATATTAATTAAATTTTCTTCAATATTTCTTGAAATCAAACTTTCGCATACAGCCATACAATAATATATTAAAGAATAAAATCAAGAAAATAAATTATATTATTAATAAAATCAATGTTTACTTTTTTTCGACCGTAAATGTTAACAAATTTGAAATTTAGAAACATGCTATTGGTCAACGAAAAGTGAATATATATAATATATATATTGGCTCTAGCTTTCGCCTTTGCCTTCAAAAAAAATATGATGTCGTACTCATATGCCGACAAGAGTGAATTGTACTATTTCTATATACATATAACTAGTGCCGAAGCGTGAGATTTAAGGCATGGGAAGCAATACTTAAAATTGTTGTATACACTATGCAGTATATACGGTAGACTCAAGACATCTTCAATAAAAATTATTTCCTTAATGCGATTGATTTTTTTTCTTCACAAAACATAAATTATTAAATTTAAAAATTTAGGAACAGGCTAATCGATCAACGAAAAGTGAATTTTTTGAGGTATTATGTGGCTTGTCTGCTCTGCTATATACGAGATGTGTGTTTATATTGTGGTAATTTGAAATTTTTTCATATTATTATAATTAATTATCATTTCTTGTTATAATTCGTTGCAGCTAAATAAATCTCAGGAATACATCTATTTTGGATGTATGTCTATTTGGCACTATCTGGAGGGTATTATCCAACTCCACTGACGACGGGTTAGCCTACAAAATAGTGCAATCCTTGTCGGTATGAGTAAAAAACATCACATTTTTTTAAGGTTCTCTGGCAAATAGCTGGAGCCACATAATATTGCAAAAGTATTCACTTTTCGTTGACACTCACGATCGAAAAAAAGTAATTATAAAAAATTCAACAAATTTAAATATTTATGTATGGAACTCACACCATTGTTGCTTCCAAAAACTATCGTTCCAATGTACACTTATTATATTTCAACGTAAATAAATATATTTTAATACAAGCTAAAATGTCCTGTGAACAATTGACAGAATACATTGGTAAAGAGCCATATATGATTGGAAGCAAATAGACCGATCGATATTACACGATAGTTTTAATTTTGTATAATCCAAATGATTGTATATCGATCGTTACGACATGACGTGTTAGGTTTTAAAAAAAGGTATGGGAAGCAATGCTTCCCTTGCTTCTATGGAATATTCGGCACTGAATGCACATCTATAATATATCAAACATATAAATATTATATGATACAAAATCACCGCATTGATAGCCAGTTGTGATTAAATTAGCATATTATACCAAAAAATTAAATGTTAATGTGAATTTTTAAACGACAATGTATTATAGACTTATCTGATATAATATAATACACAAAGCCACTCACACAGTTAATTTTTTTTTGTGATTATAAATTGATCTTTATTTGACGCGATTTTCTATGATTGATAATTTGCAGGATGTCGATCATATTTTCAAAAAAATCATAACACAAATCTCATGTTTATAATTTTATTAAAAAACAATATTAACATTTTTTTTATGTTATAAAAAGGAACTCTTTTGGACGAATAAAAACAAAACTATTTTGAAGCATTTAGACATATCTTTAAATTGGCTTTAAAGCGTTAATCACTTGTGGATACAACAGTAATAATAAATTTAATATTGTATCTAAAAAATAATAACGATATTTAAAAAAGGCGGAAATCTACTTTATGGTCCTAGCTGAAATCGACGTCGACCTATCCTAATGGTTGAGTATTCCCCCGACCCCAAATATGTAAAATATAGCTAACGGAGTTCTCCCGTTTGTCCCCTGGGAGGGTTTACTCAAAATGTAGAGAGGGGGAAAATCCGCCGCCTATCTTTTTTGGGTCGGGGGTTACACTCTATACCTGTTAAGGGGATGGAGCTGGTTACGAATTTAGCTGGGCCCATAAGTAAATTTTTATAAAAAAATATTTATATTTAAATTTCCTGCTTTTTTTGTTGGTTTTCCAATTACATAATAATTTATCTGCTATAAGGGCGCTCTTGCAATCAGTTCTTTTTTCACTTTTCTGTTTTCAGTTAACAAAATTTATATTATACTGAATTTCATATAAGCTCGCACAATCAAATGTTTTTAGTTTGATAGAAGTGTACTGATAACTGAAAAATGTGATTGCGAAAGCGCCCTTAAATATATAAAATTTAATAATTGTTGTTATGTTCAACGGTAAAAGAAAATGTACCCTTAAAATATAATGTGTTATTTTTCGTTTTGTGCAACTGTGATGCAAGTGCACAGGCAATTTTTTATTAAAATTAAAAAAAAAAATTATTACATTTAATATTATCGTAACTCTAATCATAATAATTTAATTATAAAAATCAGATATACTTACAACATTTTTCATATCGCAAACATTATGCCGAGTTATAATATGTAATATATTTTCAAATAAATTTACATAACAATTTGTATCGTACAATGTCATTTAATTTCATACATAATTTTGAAATTTATTATCAAAAAAAAAAAGAGAACGTAATATACGACAACAACGAATAATGAAAAACTTTTCCCCATAAATTTTATTCAATTTAGGAATAACTCTATATTATTATATACAACAACATGAATAACATGAGCAACATCATGAACGCGACATGTTTGTATTTTATTTTTATTTTTTTTAAATCATTATTGTCACAGTCAATATATTTACTTTAGAATTTTTTTGTGGCAATACACTTACGAGTAAAAAAAAAAGAAAAACCTAAAGAAAACGTTTTTCATTCCCGTTTTGTGCGACTCGATGAAAATTTAAGAGTTTTCAAATAACTTACGGCGGCAGATGTCTTATGTACTGTAACAAAAAAGGGGTTCTGTGTGTGCGAGTGTTTTTTTTATTGGCCATAAAACATGTTTAAAATAATTTGTAAATTCTTCAAGGCGCATAAAAAATATTAACCCTGGAAAATAATTTTCGTTTGTGGAAAAAATATATTTCCGTTAAATTATTATGTTTGCCAGTGAACGTAGTTATTTATGTCAACATAATGTATAGATAACATCAAAGAAAAAAATGCCTTTAAGATCTTGATAAATGTGTAGAATTTATTTTAAAACCTCAAAACAAAATATAATGTTTAAATTAAATTAAATATTATTAAAAAACAAATATAAATCGATAATGAATATAAATACTTTGACATGTTTCTGTTGTTTTAATAATTTTAAATAAAACAATTTAAATAATTTATGAAAACATATTTATCCGTAAGCTCTGTGCCATATACATATAATCATATATAAATTTGCATAAAAACTATCTAAAAAATTGTATAGAGAAAAAATTCTTTGCACATAACAAATGAAAAAGCGAAATTTAAATTTAATTTTATAGAATCTTTTCAACATAAAATAATATATAGATATATGTAAGCTATAGATACAATTTATATAGCTATTAACATATTCTACGTCGTCGTCGTTGTAGCAAAAAGAAAAATGTCTATATAATAATATAAAGGAAAGCTCTATATCGATGAAAAGCTATATGTAACCGTATATAAGAAAAGTCAAAGTTATATATTACAGCTAAAATAATATATTATGTTCATTTTATTTTGAATAGAAATGCATATTTCTTTACATTTATTATATTATGTTGATATATTCTCAAGTGGCGAAAGGTCTAAAGCTATGGCACTTAAGCAAGCAAACGGTACCGTTTTCTAAACGGGTCGTATTTTCCGAAGAGCAAAACATGTACTTTGTATAAAGATATGTCGAATATCGATATGTCGTGATTTCACTAAAGTCCAAAAATATTATTTACAATCATCAACATTCGGCATATCTTTTTGTAAAGCACATTTTTTGCTCTTCGAAAATCAGACCCGTTTTGAAAACGGTACCGTTTTCTTGCTTAAGTTCCGTAGCTTAAGTATAGGTAAGCTGCTCAAATGTTGTTTTTTTAAATATATAGAAAATTATTGGAAATTGTAAGAAAATGTCTCTTGAAAGATATTTGAAAAAATATTTAGTTTTGATTTTTTTTTAATTTTGGATATCTTTTTGTTATTGATTAATTTCGTTATAGCGACATTTTGAGATAAAAAAAAAGATTATAAGTTCAAAGCTTTTCCATTGAAGGATATTTTCGAAGATTTTTTTCAAAATAGTTAAACGTTGTAACACCTAATTTCTTTACAACAAAAAAAGAAAATGAAAAGAAAGATTTTGTATGTAAAATTTATAAAATATCTTTAATGTATGAGTTTTTCCCTTTTGTATTGGGAATATGCGCGTTATTCAATTTTTATTTTTATTTTAATGTTTCGATTATTTATTTATATTTTATTTTAGTTTGTAATTATTAATTCACACCACACTAACCTTTTCCAAAACTCGATTCAGCTGGACCAAAATGACGTCTTTTCGATGCGTCTGTCTTCTTCCCTGCCAAAAAATAAAGAGATCGCTTTCCACGATTTTTATGTGGCTCGTCTCCTTCTCCAAAATTTATATGACCAATGAACGTGCCATTTCTTCAGGAACGTATACATTTTATAAAATAAGGTTCGGAGATATTGTTAGTGTAGTGAATTTGCTGTTGAGTTTGTGGTTCGGTGTTTGGAAATTTGTCGTATTGGATTAGCGTAAATCGGTGGTGTGAATGTATTTATTATTTTATTTTTATTTATTTTTAATAAGTCTATTTAATTAATTATTTATATTGTACAAAATTAATTCGGTCAAGGAAGAAAAAAAGGTTGTTACAACGTTTTTTTTAATAAAATATCATCTGTTTTTGAAAATTTGACGTATTTATAACTTTTTTAGTGCACTTTCTATCGCATTCGCATGAAAAATATAATGTTTTCTAATTTTAATTTATCTTTACATATCTTCTACATTAGAGATTGTTAGCTTTTTTTTCAAAATTTTATACATACGCATCGATTTGATTCTTCTGCTGTAATTACCCAAAAAAAAAAATCCATCTTTCGCCACTGATATATTCTTATATCTTTAATCTGTACATACAAAAACCAACGATATCGTTAAATAAAGTACATACATAAATATAAATTTTTTCACAAAAAGAAAACTCTTTACATACTTTAAAATAATCATCAAAAAATACCTTTAACACAGATATAAAATAAGGGTTGCGAAATTTTCAGTTTTATGTTATCTGAATTTAACGAACGAACAAAAAAATACACACTTTGTGTAGAGATATAATTCTTGTAGCTTTAAGCTCGCATGATGTTAAGAAAAAACTTTATAAATTTCTTTCTTTCAGAACTCAAAGACTTTATACAGCATATTATCCTTGGCTATATACTGATAGATACATTTTCTGTTATATATAGTTTTGAGAAACATCTTCCATCTTTTCGAATGTATGCGGAATAAGATTAAATTTACAAGAGTGTAAAATGTAAATTTCTGGTACAGAGGTGAAAATTTAATTTTCAAACTATATAGTATGTATATTTACACCTTGTTTTATTTATTATAAGTCTAAATTCACAAATAAGTTTCCGTAACTAGATTTTATTACAGCATAATGTAGGTTGATCCTTAATGCATATTTTATTTAAAAGTATATTTCAAACTTTATATATATATACATAAACCTGCACTATCATATAGCTCTGGTGATTATCTCACCAAATTATTCTAATAATTATACTTTTTTGCAGTTTTGGGTTGATAAATGCAGAAATTTTAATGCGGTTTATTATAATTTAAATAAATTTTATTGGAGAAACTTTAGAAAAATTGTGGTTCTGGCAAAAAGCTTATAGACAAAATACTCTAATATAGAACCTATAATTATTGCAATATGCAAATTTATACAAATTATATAAGGTAAAAATAGCCAGAATTTTGTGTAAGTTTTTTAGTATTGTACGGATTTAGGTAAAGTAGTTTGATGAATTTTCTTTCTTCTTATTTTCGAAAATTTTTAACTAATGCTTAATAAAAAAATTGAAACTTTCCACCCTATAGGTTTTTATATGTTGAAAGAAAGTTGCAATTTTTTTTATTATTAAGCAATTTTTCGAAAGTTAGAAGAAAGAAAATTCACCAAACTACTTAACCTAAATCCAAACAATACTAAAAAACTTACACAAAATTATAGCTATATTGACAATTCTCTGACCATCTAAATGCTTATAGATAAACAGTTTGAAGGGTCTTAAAATTTTTGTATAAATCTATATTTTTTAAAAGTACACTTGAAGGACATTACATTGTTTTACATTTAAGTCGCAACAACTTACAACAATTTATTTTTGTAACTAACTTACTTACTTAAGCTGGCCTACAGCAGGTTGTTAGTCTGAGCCTCATTTAACATCTGCCGCCAGGTCCAGGTTGACCTATTCATCGCAAACGCTCTGCAATTAACTACTCCAAGAATTCCTAAATCTGCTGTTATTGCATCTTTCGATCTAGCTCGCGGTCGCCCTCTAATTCTCCTCCCCTCTGGATTAAAATTAAATAACTTGACAGGTATCCTATGACTTTCCATTCGTAGAACATGTCCCCTAAAGTGACTGTTAGGTTCGTGATATTTTTGCCTAAATCTTTTACCATCAACTTAGTTTTATCTTCATTTACTTTGAGACCAAGCGGTTCCGCCCCACTTTCCAATTCCGCAAAAGCAGTCCTTACAGCCACAAAATTTTTTCCAACTATGTCAACATCGTCCGCATATGTCAATAGTTGACATGGTTTTGTATATATAGTACTGCATACAAATATTGACCTTTATGCTTCTTATTGCTTTTGCAATTACAATATTAAACAGAAGAGTCGCTAACGGGCCACCTTGTCGTAAACCTTCAGTCGTCTCAAAGTATTCCGAAGTCTTGAACCTGATTCTAACTTGTGACCTTACATCTGACAGTGCGTCAATTCGGTTAAGCTTATTAGTTTAGTCGGAAAACCAAATTCCTACATAATTCGCCATAATTGTTGTGGGGTAACACTGTCAATCTATATTGGTATTCACCAATAATTTCGTTTGCATACGGGAGCAGTCGGTAAGTAGTTGCATACACTTTGTAGGCAGTATTCAATACGTTATTCTTCTATATAGTTGCCGCATACTTAGCTTATCACCTTTCTTATATATAGGGCAAACAACTCCAATTTTCCATTCTTCTGGCAAATTTAAAATTTGTTTTTCTAAACATGTCCTTAATCTGCACGCCATATAGTGTCCACCATATTTATTTTCAAAAATCATCATACGGTTTTAAAAAATATAGATTTATACAAAAAATTGCAAAACCCCACAAAGCTGTTTAACTCAAGAATTGAGATGGTCAGAGGGGGTGGCCTTTCTGACGGAGAATCGGCCATATATATTAGACCAAAAGCTACTAAAGATGTTTGGTTATTTTATATATAATTCCTTTGAAAAGTACGAAAAAATATCCTAAAATCTATCTATAACATTATTATTATGCCTTTATTCTTCACAATTTATCTGTCAGGCACGAAGCGTTTATTTCTGTTGAAATAATTTTTAGTATAGAACAATTTTGAAAACGTTAATGATATTTTGGTGTATAGTTTACAGAAACTTCTAAATTTAAAATATTTCGTCACATTTGAGTGAATTTCTTATTAATGATTTAGACTGAATTTCAGAAACCAAGTTATATTATATATTATACCATAATAATAATTAGATTATGATTATACTTAAGTAGAATTTCGTTATTAAGTTTTCCTGAACCTTCTTCTAGTGTTAAATTTCAGAAGAAAATATTTGTTTTAATTTTTATTTAAAAATTAACATTTCAATATAATTAAAAATTATATACGAAAGGTAACACTTTTAGCGTCATATTCACAAAAGAATACAGAAAATGCTTGCAAATAAAAAACAGGAACTATATGAATAATAAATATATATAGATGGAAATCGAAAAATCTCAAAGATATGATTATAATGAGCCTTAGTTCAATGTTCATATATGCTGATGAGTGAAAGGACGAAACATACATGGCAACGACATAACCGAAATTTTTTAGATGATTTTATTTGTATTTGTTAATGTCTTTATTGATTATAATAGACCTTAAAAAACATGAATTTTGCACAATGTTGTCATTCTGAGAAATTTAAGATGGCAGAGTTATTCAAGATGGCCGCCAAAACGAAAATTATTTTTAACTCATTCAAATATTAAGATATTTTATTCAAATTTTTACACTAGAGAGCTGCAACATTTAATGATTTTTAAGAATTTTAGAACAAATACAAAATGGTGGAATTTGTCAAGATAATAATAATAATTAGCGAGCCTAGATGTATAGTAGAAATGTGTTTAATGCGAGTGGACAACTGTGTCGATATTTTAGGTACCAGCCA
>JANSTW010070695.1:0-10349 GCA_027564275.1 Diadocidia ferruginosa | reverse complement strand
TTTACAAACAAAATCTCTTTTTATTTAGAATTGATTGTTTTTTAAGAAAATTAAAACATAAATGGGTCTTTGTTAGTTGATTGTGGTAAAAAAATAACGGTTAACTGTAAGAAATATGAAAAAAATTCAAAAATTTAAAACTTTCGCCTAAAAATGTCTTTTATTTTTGACACAATAACTAAATTATATACATATTCTAAAAGTATAGACTTTTCACATTTCAAAACCGTTCAAAAATTCGAAATCGGATTAAAAATGGCGGAGTTAGAAGTCTTTAACAGCGCAAAGTCATAAAAACAGTTTTCTAACGGTAAAACGAAAATTTGCGGGTGTTTGAAAAATTTTGAATATGAGGCCGTATTGTACTCAACTAGACCTACAATATACACTATGTCACTTGAAAAGTATAAAATCACTGTAATACTGTGTTATCTATGATAAATTGACAACAAAAGTTCTGACGACACTTTTTGTTAAATTATAATTTGTGCAATTTGTTGACTATGCATTATTGTAAGATGTTTACAAAAATATCACGTATACATAATAAAAACTGCATCATACGATTCAGCATAGACAGGTCATTGTAAAGTACAAAATCTTATATAAGTGTACAATATAAGTTTTTTTTAGTAGACATGCTGACAACATTCCACATAAAAAACGGTTTGTTATGAAAGAAACTAGTATTAATCAGTTAAAACTGTGATAATGGTTTAGCCCAAGATCCATATGGGTTGTAGTGACAAATTACTATTATGTTGTCAGCATATTTAACATAATTTATATTTAATAATTTTCCGCAATTAGTATGGGACTGTGGGTAAAGTCACGGCTCTGTAATCAAGAGGTTCTGGGTTATCACCTTTCTTTCGCAGGTGTATATTAATGTTAACTAAGCGATTGCAGTGGCCCGGAAGTCACTTAAGGTTCCGCATATAGTGTAAAACCCGCACCACTGATCACCAAAAAATATGGCTTGTGCGAGTTGCTGACAACAATCCACCTTTGATACAGTCGTCAATAAAAACCATGGTATCAGATAGAAAATAAGGGAAAAATGGTCCCTATGCTCTTACGCTTTAGAGTAAAGGACACGATGATGATGATATTTAATAATTTTATAGGGTAGTTCATACTGCATGACAATACTTAATACTTATATATCTTTCTTTTTGAAATTTTCAGGCAGTTCAATGAATCATCATGTTGCAACGATTATTGTGGGTGCCGTTCAATTAATTTCGAACATTTTGTCGTTATTTGTGGTTGATAAAGCAGGCAGAAAACCATTGCTTATTGCATCCGGTATTATTATGTGTCTATCGATGGCCTCTATGGGTACTGCATTCTATTTGAACAGTATTGGAAATACAAGTTTTGGGTACAATTATATAAAATTAAAATACATTTCGATAAATATATTCGTCTGCCATTTTAGTTATCTTCCTTTAGCCAGTCTTATCATTTTTATGGTTGGATTTTCTATTGGATTTGGTTGTATTCCATTTTTACTAATGGGCGAACTATTTCCCTCACCACAACGAAGCCTGCTGAGTTCATTGGCTGGCTCATTTAATTTAGGAGTTATGTTTATTGTAATTAAGACCTATCATCCACTGGAGCATGTAAGCATATAGAAATTGGTTTTAATTAAAAAACATTTAACATATTTAATATTTTTTCTCTCCGCAGCTCATAACAACAGCCGGTACATTTTGGATGTATTCTATTTTGTGCTTTTTGGGCATTATATTTGTATGCGGTTTTGTGCCCGAAACAAAGGGACGTGAATTGGACAGTATTGCTAAATTATTTATTAAAAAATCTAAAAGTGATCCAAAAGTAACTATAAGTAGATTGTAAATTGTATATAAATATAGTTTAATTAGTAGTTATTATTAATAAAGAGACTAACTATATATATAAGTGCACGATTTTTTGGTTGTAACGTAAAGGATTCTCACTTTACTCCCTAATTGAAAAGGCATCCCTGATCAACGTTTGTTTGGGTAAATTGCGGCGCTTTTATTGTTAAAATTTAAATATATGCAATACACCAGGCAGAGTAAAAATTACGTAGACTCCCGGATATGCCTTCAAACTATGTACGGGGGTAGGAGAAGCTCCCTCAAACAATATTTGTTTAGGAAATTTTCAGCGCTCGGCAGCCTCCTTTCAAAATGGTTAACTATGCATGGTAAATAATAATGATGTCAATCGATTAGATGTAGAAATGTGTGTGTGACCCCTAATGCCCCTACAAAGTTTAAAGAGGATGCGGGTTGGAGGTTTCTACGCATATTTCCAATTTGTTGATGAATTATTATCAGGAATTGGCCATTTCACAATTACGTCATTACGTCGTAATGTTCATTATGCTTTAACCCCATTTCCCTTCATGGCAGCTGCTAGTAACAAAAATGCGAGTAAGTCAGTCATTCTTTAAGGAGTTGAAATTTAGTTTTTAGTTCTAACTGTTAAATACAAACAATCATATATTTCATTTTTTTAATTAATTTTTTTTTATTTAATATACAATTAAGTACTGTTATAATTTTTTTTTATTTAATTGGAAACTAAATCAGCATATGCTGCAATAATTGTATCATATATGTCAGATCCTGTATAACTTCCAATAAGACTAGTTAATTGATATAATGCGTCTTTCAATTCAAGTAGATTAGTGGCTGAATCTTCATAGGATAACTTAACCGAACTAAATACATTTGGAACTGGTTTTAGACCATTCATTAATGTAAATATAACTTCAACGAAAAGGGATAAAACTGCATCTACATTTGCAGTAAAGGCAGCAGAAGAAGTTACATTTTTAACTGTATTTGCAATACCTGCACTGGCAAACCCTATTGCCGTAACACTGTTTTGGATAATTGTGCTAATGTCGTTTAGTGTATTTGGATCTTTGACTAGTGGGGCAAACAAAAATATTGCAAAATTACTTACAATAAACATGAAATCTATGGTTGTTCCAAATTGAATGAAAACTTCAGCAAAAGGTTCTGTTAAATTATTTACTAAATACATCTGCATTGTTAAAGCAGTTACCAGAATATATTGTAAATTATTTAAAATAATGATCGCATTGGAATCGATTGACGAAGCATCTATCAAACCTTCTTGAATAAAATCATTTAATGATATTTCAAGCAGAATTATTTCTTCAATAAATATATTTGTAACTGCTGATCCAAGAGTCGGTGAAAAATTGTAATAAATATTAAATAAATTTCCGAAAATATTTGGCAATAATGATAAAAATGATGAAATTTCATCTTCTAACGGTCCAGAAAGTTGCAACAATTGTTTTGCAGCCAAACCAGTCGATTGTGCTGTAAAATTAATATCATCCGACTTATTCAAATTAAGCAAAGCATTGTCGGTATTGTTGATGAATAAATTTATATTATTCGTAAACGTTTGGAATTGGCCATTCAAAGATCCGTTTAAGTTTAATAAAATGTTTGGTA
Source organism: Diadocidia ferruginosa (assembly GCA_027564275.1). Taxonomy (NCBI): domain Eukaryota; kingdom Metazoa; phylum Arthropoda; class Insecta; order Diptera; family Diadocidiidae; genus Diadocidia; species Diadocidia ferruginosa. The sequence continues at coordinate 6,858 of JANSTW010070695.1, read as the reverse complement.
CTGAGTTACCATCTGATAAATGTCCACTACAATAAGAAACATTACCCTAAAATTGAATTTAAAATAAATAAATCATTTTTAAACAAACAAAGACACAAATTATACCTTAACGAAAATTCCCAAAATAAGGCACAAAAAAACAAATTTCATTTTTGAAAGAAAAAAACTCCAATTCAATTTTATTTGTTGTAATAATTAAGTACCGCAAAAATAATATACTAAAATAATACTTAAATTGTTTGCCTTTTTATAGCATCAGAAGCCACATGTTCCGAATTGTACATACGAATTTATTACGAATTTATTATTTATTAAGTAGTATAAAATTGCATATAGATGATACACTAATAAAGCGTTATCTACAATGAGAAAATATTATGTTCGCATGTACGTTGACATAGAAAAACATGCAACATAAGAAATTCTCATTGTGGATATAGAGCATCCTGTTGTTTTCCGTAATATTGCAATGTTATTTTTATTTTATTTTGCTTATTCATCAACGGACATACTATCTTGCTGACACATGTGGTATAAAACGTTATTAAAATTAAGTACTGATGAGTTTTATAAAATATACCGAAACGTATACAAAAGAGAGTTTTATTATTAATATAATAAAATAACAAAATTATAGTGGAGAACTTTCTTGCATTGTAGATAGAGCTTCATATATAAATAAGTAATAAACTCTTAAATTTTTGAAATAATATTACCTAATTATAATATGCTATTCTTAGACATGATGTGTTTTGCACACATTTTAAACTAATATATCGTTAAGTGAGTTCATAAAAGTTGTCTAAAATATAGACAATATTTTCAAAATTGCGAATTATATATTATGAATTTAAAATAATAATTAGGGGCAGCCTAGCCTAATTTTGTACTTAGAATTTAAAAATTCCTTCCCATTACCGAAGTATATTCTTTATTCACCCAAAAATTTGGAACGTAAAATATTTTACAGGTTTTTTCTTAATTTCCCAAAAATTTTAAAAATTGTTTTATCCAACTAACGAATTTTTACAAAATATTTTTATTTGTTTTAATAATAATACTGATCAATATTAATTTTTTTTATTCTAGTTAAATAAAAAAACACTCATACAAAATGTTAAGTGTAAATTCTATACTTAAATGAATATCTATAAGTTTGTAAACAATATGAAAACTCGAATACCCTGGGGCGGTGCTACATATAGCACTAATAGGGGCTATTTCACCATTTGAAATTCTCACATTTTATAAAAAGCAATTGGAACATGATTGTTTTTAGGGAAATTAATTCTTATCGACTGTTTTCATTATGAAACGCCATAGGTTATGGATAGTAAAAAAAAGAAGAAAAAATATTTCAAACTTAGGACTAAAACAATATAGTATGCAACCTTTGTGTATTCAATCAATTACACAACTCTACAAAATGCAACTTACTTTTTTTAAGTAGTTTTGGTTCGCTGAATTCGAAAATGGCAACAATTTTTTCCGGGCAGCTCTGGTTTTTAAGATATGCTCAATTCTCCATTTTATAAATATGAAAAATTTCAAAAATACAAATTAATTTAATAACATTAAATTATAACAATGAAAATATTTTTTGTGGGAGCCGGCCACAGTAGCGGGCCTTTTTTACTGGTCATTTTGTGATAGGATTATTGAAGAAACTATAAAGCATATCGAAATTTGGTAAAAGACACTTTATTATAGAAGTCTTGAGAAATGTTTTTGCATATATAAATGAAAGGCCATATAAACAAAATGGCGGATTCCCAACTGTTTCCAATATATATTTATATTTTTTAGGATTTTGTCTGGGGGGGTTTTGGAAAAATTCCATCTTATGATCACGAATTTTGGACGAAGAGGCACGGTTTTTCCCTCTTTTGCAATGGTATATAGCTAACAGAAGCCTATTTAAAAATTCTGACGAACTATTAAGAGAAGGCATGAGTCTATTGGTGCAAGGAATTATTGACAAAATACGTCTAAAGATCATCAAATGCTGTGTATAGCATCTACATAGGTGTCGTTTTATGGATCTATTTATCTTAGCCTGAAACAGAATAGCAATTGACTGTATGGACGTTCCAAGACGAGCCTAATCCAACAAAAGTTGTTCGAGGAAGAAGCACATCGAAGCAAATGATTACCGGGTTCGTCGAAATTTATGATCACGTGGCAAAAGTACCGATTGAACAACGTAGGATGGTCAATTCTAAACAGTACACAATCAATTGTTGGGCAGATTTCTTCAGGGAAATCAAGAAAAAGATCGGTGATCGATAATCATTCCTCATAATGTTAATGTAAGATCTTACACATCGGCTCAAACAAGGAATTTTTTGACCGGTCAAAACATCGAATTTATGGTTATCCTTCCTTACAGTTCTTGTTTGAGATCAAATGAATTTTTTTTATTCTCATACAAAAAAAACAAATTACATATGGTCAACGATTTTTGACTCCACAAGAAGCGGTAGACGCTTTTAAAACATATATTTTGCAGATACCTCAATGGGAGTGAAAAAAATGTGTCCAAAATTAGTTCAAATGGATGCAAAATAATTTTGATCTTCATTAAGAACACTTTAGACAAAAAAAAAAATTTTTATTATCAGTATTCACCTCCTTCATTATTAGGCCATAAATATAAATAGCAGCCATCGTACATATAGAGATGAAACGTTACCAAACAATTATTTATATCGGAAAATTGTACAGAAAATAAATTTTTGTTTTGCAAATTGCAACATAGAAGTTACGCATTTTAATTAGATTTTATTCAGTTAAAAATTGTCAGTTTACTGTTTATTAATGATATAATTAATATGATGAAACAATTATATCAAATATTTGTGCACCAGTGTATGAACCAATAGGACTAGTTAATTGAGAAAATGCATTTTTCAATTCTACTAGATCGGTGGCTACATCTTGGGGTGTTAAAGTAGCAGAACTAAATGCATTTGGAACTGATTGAACGCCATTTATAAATGCAAATATAACTCCAACATATGGCGGTAATAAGGCAGCTACATTAGCCGTAAAAATACTCGGAGCGCTTCCATTTTGCGCTAAATTGGTCATACCCGCACTAGCAGCTGTTATCGCTGGAATACTACTCAGGATTATTGTGCTAATGTTATTTAGTGTTGTTGGATCTTCTGCTAATGGAGCAAAAGAAATTAAAGCATAATTACTTAAACAAAACATAAAAACTATGCCCGATGCCATTTCAATTAGGGCTTCAGCAAAAGCTGGTGTCAAGCTATTTACTAAATGCATTTGCATGGTAGCAGCAGTAACAATTAGATATTGTAAGTCATTCAAAATGCTGATAACATTTGAATTGATGGTCGATGCATCTACTAAGCCATTTTGAATTAATTTATTTAATGAAGTCTGAAGCAAGGATATTTGTTGAATGAAGATAATTGTAACTGTTGGGCCTAAAGTCGGTGACATGTTTAGAAAAATTTCATATAATTGTACGAACATATTTGGCAATAATGATGAATAAGATGCAAGAACACTATCTAATGGTCCAGAAAGTTGTAACAGTTTTTGTACAGCCAACGCGGTTGATTTGGCTGCAAAATTAATGCCTACCGATTCATTTAGATTTACCAAAGCGCTGCCGCAGTCGATGAAGCTGTTTATATTATTTAACAACAATTGAAATTGACCATTTAGTGATCCATTTAAGTTAAGTAAACTATTTGGAACAGAATAAGCACCAGCATCAGTTGTAGGGAAAATAGCAAAATTACCCTTAAATTATAGGAAAATTATTAAAATATTATTTTTTATTTATAATATAAAAAACATACCTTAACAAAAACGGCCAACATAAGACAGAAAAGAAAAAGTTTCATTTTATTAAAAACAATTTTGCTTGAATTTTATTTCAGTTGATAAAAATACTTGTTATATTATTACGGTATAATGAGGAAACTAATTCATTTTCAAAAAAAATTGCCATTTATATAGATATACAATGTCTACAAATTGTTGCATTTAAGACACATGTTCCTATATTTAAAAATTATTGTTTGCTAATAATATTTATTTACCAATGCGGTCTAATATTTGTTGCATTTTTAAAATATAAATGAATCACACGCTTATGCAATCTTTTTCTTTGCGCTACGGGAGTATGGGGATTTTTTGCATTTACTATGAACAAACGAAAAAAAATTGTTTCTCTAATTCTAACAGCAGTTTTGGTTGTAAAAAGCACCAGATTAGTATTACTGGGGTTGACAGATAGTCCGCATTCAATCGCCCATGTGTCATCAAGATTCAACGCCCTCCCCATAATATCACTAATGGTGGATAGGCAGAATACAGGTATCAGGACAACAAGGTCGTCTGCATAAGCAACAGCCTTGACGCTGTTGATCTCAAGTATTCGAAGTAATTTGTCCATGACCACAAGGCATAGTAAGGGGAGAGTACTCCACCTTGAGGAGTACCCCTGTTAACTTCCTTAATGATTTTAAAACCACTCAAATCCGCCTGAATAATTCTAGATTTTAGAAGCATAACAATCCAGTCAATCAAAATCGGAGCTAGGTTAAAGGTTTGAAGAGCACTTTTTATAACATCAACCTGTTCATGATTAAAAGCTCCTTCAATATCCATGAAGGCTGCTAGTGTATAATTTTTATAGTACACACAACCTCATGCAGAGCAGTATATCCGTAGATCTATTTCTGCAGTAGGCATGCTGCGATCTCGATAAAGGACTAAAATCGAAATGGTTACGTATCTCTAGATCCAAAATACGTTCCAGTGTCTTTAATACGAAGGAAGTAAGGCTGATTGGTCTAAAATCCTTAGCCGAATCGTGTCCTCTTCTACCAACCTTTAGAATAAAAACAACTTTGGAACGCCTCCACGACTGAGGCACATATCCTAGACTGAGACTACCTTTGAAGAGTAAGGAAAGCCAAGGAACAACTATTTCCTTGGTATGCTGCAGAATTGCCGGAAAATACCGTCCGGGACAGCTGACTTGAAGGGAGAAAAACTGTCAATAGCCCAATTCTTTCCCTTGTAACCACTGAATGAAACCAGTCAACTAAACTAGCTGCTGAAACGTTGTTAATTGAGGGCACAGAACACACAGGGAATTGAACTCTTACAAGTTTCTCCAAAGTTTCGCTGCTATACTCCGTGTAAACTCACTCCGCAATCTTACGAAAACTGGGATTAGAGTGAGCCATAGATACTGCTTTGCACAATCTTGCAGAGTCTTTAGTACACTCTATATAGATTGAACAAAGCCTATCCAAGCACGTTTTTTGGAAAACCTGATGGCTTTCTTGTAATATTTAAGGCAAGAATTATGAGGTTGTCACAATTTATTTCGGTAGCAGTTGTTGAAGACCGCCATACACTTTTTTCTAAGAGCAGTCAGATTCCATCACACTGGATAAGATATTTTGCTATAGTTAAAGGGACATGATTGATTGAATGACCTGACCAGAGATCCCTCAAACTTGTCAGACAAATCCTCCAATTATACTATAGACTGAATTTCTGAAGTGGCTACGGATTCCAAAATGGCTCCCAGAACACTTTTGAATTTAACCCAGTCAGTTCTTTTCAGGTTTTTATAGGGTTTTGGAGTCTCCATAATAAATTGAACACTATATAGGCTATCCAACTATGATCAGAAAACGAAACCTTACTGGATGCTCTCCAACCACCCACGAGTACCTGTGTAGAAATAGTAATATCAATGACATCTTCCCAGCCTGTATGACTATCAGAGCTAGGGAATGTGAAAGTGGGAGTATTACCTCTGTTACATACTATAAGATTACTGCCTATAATAAAATCAAATAAACACTCACCTCTGACATTTGTTTCTGAGCTACCCCAGAGCGAGTGCCTACAGCGTTAGCATCACAACCAGCAAGCAACAGATCGCCCTTAGATGTGCCACGCTGTAAAGTCGAAGAATTCCACCGGTGGTGCAGGTCCCCCATGCGACATGTAGACCGATGTGGTGTAGAAATTCTGATTATAAAATTTCTCCAGTTTAAGAATAGTTAAATCTTCTGAACTAAAATTTGTACAAAGGTTAGCTATGATATGTTTTTTTTTTGATAAGAACACACGTCCTAGGCTTACCTGAAAATTGAACTACTTGCCTGTAGAATAGGTTGTAGCCATATAAATTTAGTCCCATGATCATAGACTTTCGAACCCAAGGTTCTTGGATCAGGGCGATATCAATATCCGCCTCAGCGAGAAGGATAGAAAGGTTGTCAGAAGCACATCTAGAGTGCTTCAGATTTATTTGCACAACCTTCAACATCAAGATGCACATCTGTTACCGCTTCAAGGTCTTCCAAATAAATATCGTTTAAAAGACCCTCAGCCTCACTCTCACACAACTCGTCAACCGGTTTTCCGCCTGGAAAGATTTTAACTTTGGCAAGACGTATGCCAAAGTGAAGCTTATTGTCCCTTTGCTTAAAGGAACAACACTATCCTCCGATATTGTTACAATAAATAATAACTGTAAAAAAAAACACTGTGTTATTAGAACTACGAAAGTTTAAAAACATTTGAGGGAATTGGCTAAATTTTGATGAGGGTAAGTTTTTAGTGCGGTCCCATACTCTGGGATCTCATTTGAAATCTGTAGGTCTGCTGATAAATAACCAGTATGGAGCAGTGGGTAAAGTCACGACTCTTTAATCAAGAGGTTGTGGGTTCGAATGCCAAAAAAATTTTCACATCTGGGTTATCACCTTTCATTCGAAGGTGTTTATTAAAAAGCGTTTGCAGTGGCCCGGAAGTCACTTAAAGCCGTTGTCCGCCTATATGATACCAACTGAT
>JANSTW010070684.1:0-10350 GCA_027564275.1 Diadocidia ferruginosa | reverse complement strand
ACCCTGTCGAGTCTCGAACCCGGAACCTCTTGGACACAAAGCCGTGACGCTACTCACTACTCTATGCTGACTACAAAAAAAAATACTGTCTGGGTCACCTTTATTTATCTTCCTTGGCAAAAAAGTTCAGACAATATTTTTTTATTATAAATATCCGTATTTATAGTTTATAAAAATAAATCATGTCAACATAACTAAATAATTTACACAAAATTCTAAATATATATATAAAATCTAAATTTGTCCTATATATTTCGCAAATATAGTAACAAGAGAAAAAAATAAAATTTTCATATGGCTTTTCCTATATTATATTCCCAGATTTTATATAAAAAATATATATTTATTTGTAAATTTTTGCAAAAATATATATTTATACTTTCAGAGTCGGATTTCTCTCAGCTGGGCTAGAAAAAATATGACACCCTTAACTTGTAATCATAACCAGTATGGAGCAGTGGGTAAAGTCACGACTCTGTTATCAGAACTCCGCAGGAAAAAAATGACGAATATGAATAAAATAGACGAGTATTCACAAAAAATTAAAGCATATCTTAAAACCGTCCGAAAGTTTGAGACATATCTCGAAATATATATATTTGAAAGCAGCTGTAGATGACTTTTTAACAAGATCTAACCTAGTTTGACATAATATAATGTGGAGCAAGACGATCTCGCAAATTTCGAGTTAAAATTATATTTTGAAATACTTTTTCTGTATGGTTTTTATTGTGCATTTTTTTCATGTAATTCTCATATATTTTAAAAATTATATTATGGATGATCTTATTCGTCCAATTACAAGCTAAACAATAATTGTCACTTAAAAACAAATTTAAAACTGACGCACTCGGTCTCAAATCATCGCATCTTTAAGACTAATATTGAATGTACATATAGGTAAATAAATTTAAATATTAAAAATAGGTTCAATAGACTCCTTAGAATGATAAGTCCAACTCTGAATATTATACATAATATGTAATGTGTGCGAAGCTTATAAGAATATAAGATTTGTATAAAATATACATTATATTATGAAGGTGGTAATTTAGTTTTTTCTTTCTTTTTTCTTGCGATATCATAAAATATCCAAAAGCTCAGCTTGACTGTCATAAATCAACCGGAAAAAATTTATATATATGTAAGTATAATATTACATAAAGAAAATAAAGGTTTTGATGGGATAAATGACGCAACTGTCAACTCTAAATTGTAGCAAAACAAAAAGCTAACGATAAAATATACTTAGATATTTTCGTAATAAACCGTCATAATATTATTAGAATTTTATAAGGTCAACCAACCATGAAAAATATTCTCCTCTATATGTATATATGAAAAAATTCGAGGATATTATATGCCACGCTGGGTTCCATACTATGCAGGGATGGAAACATATATAGATTACATTTTCAATTTAAAGAATCTCTATTTTTGTAACATTCTTTGCTGGTTTTCTCTGATGTTTGTATAATGTAATAATGTGTATACAAAAATGTATAATAAACATAATATTGTATAAATTTGTTTGTCAATAATTTCATGTAAAAATTCTAAAACAATAGAAGATAAATCAGAAAAATTGATTCTAAAAGAAAATTGCAGTTTTAGTTTTCATAAATATTTCTGTTCTACAAAAAAACTCACTTTCCACCTCTGCGGCTACATAGAATTTAATATTTTAGCTAATATTTACTTTTGTTTTAATATTTATCTTTCGCATATATACAATATAAATGTAATTATATTATAGTTATATGAGCACTCTGGCGTTATTGCATATTATATCAAATATATAAATTTATTATAATAAATGGAATTATAATATCCATATAATGTAATATTTCCTTGATTTAATAATAATTAATGGATTTTTTCATAAATATTAATTTTATTTTCATAGAAAGAAAAGGTTATCATCACAATTTACATCACATACTAATACAACATGTTAACCCCAATTGACGCCAACAATTTGTGTTTAATTCAGACTTTAGACTTGTAGAGTTATATTTTTCAAAACCTAAATATCTATAATTTTGAAATTTAAAAATTTTGTCATTCAAATGACATGAACTAGGTATAGTTCTTATGAATCAAAAATATTTTATCATCAACGAGTTTGAAATATCTTAAATATAAACCAATATTAAAAATTGTGAAAAAGAAATAAATATAGCTGATTTTAGTGTTGTACCACTGATTTATGAGTATTGCTGCGGTAAATCTAACACGTTAAAAAAATTGATAGACCTTTTGTCATGGGTGGGGTATATATTAGAGTTAACGTTATATAATATTGATTCTATACCAATGAGCACTGCATTAATTAGTTATAAATTCGATGAGATGAGAAAACAACAGGCCTTATGTTATTAATTATCATATATTGTAGATATTTTGAAGCTTTTATAGAAATATGTGTATAGATTAGATTACTAAAAGTATCTTATGTATAATAAAAACTACTTTATTAAAATGACATAAAAATATATAGGCTGCATATATTTTTATGAAACTCTTTATGTTTCATACATTTTCTGGCTTTTTAACCTTACACACCATTCAGAAAATTTAAATATTTATATAAAAATTTGTATATTTTCTGATTGTTATAGTAGAGCTAAAAACATGACTATAAAAAACTTTCCCATTTACAAATCTTTAAAATCTCAATGTAGTAAATAAAACATGTACGATAAGAACTCTATATAACATACATATATAACAATATTATTCTTCAATAAATCATTTCTTCTTTATTTAAGATGAATATTTATATGAAAAGAATATTGCAGTAGATATCATTAAATAAACTTGACCAAAACAAACTTACAAAAAAAAATATATATGCACATTTTTATAAGCATTATAACTATTTGAACTAGTAAAAGCCAGCTCAGATAAATGAAAATGGTGACCGGACATAACACCCAAAGTCGACATAACTCCCAAATGCTTTACCAAGCTTAAACCGCTAAAAAAGATAAAATTTCCCTTCTAAAAATGCTAAACAATGCGAAGGTTTTATATTTTGGCTGCTATGCTTTTTTTAGAATTAGAAAAAAGCTTGTTATAGCGGTTGGGCGTTATGTCTTTGGGTGTTATGTCATGTCACCATGAAAATGACAGAACTTGTATATTGGGCTGATCATCGATATTTAAAAAAATTTGAACCAGCAATGAAGGGAAAAAGTCAAACAAATATACACACCTCAACTTTATTACGCCTTTGCTACCATAAGTGCATGATTAGTGGGTAGGAGGATTCGGCCGTGTACTATACAACTATAAATGGATGTTGCTTACAACTTGCTTATAACTTATATAAATAACTTTCATAACTATATTTTATTTAGTGATGGTTTTATTATTTTAATGGTCATAATAAATCCCAAATAAAATAAAAAAAATTCAAACTTACATTGCTTCCGAGATATAAGATTTGAAATTTATTCTGTTATAATATGTGCATTAAACGAAAATGCAGAAAACTAATGTAATTTAAGAATATATTTGAAGTTGCAGTTATTTATGTTTGTCTTATATATAAATGACGTCAGCCAGAATAAATTTTATGAAAGCTTTATATTAAATTTATATGAATTTAAAAGAAATTAAAAGCTTCTTAGAAATATTGTGTTTGTGTATCAATTTTGAGTTGTTCTGAAAACTTAATTTATAAAAGATTTAGGTGGAAAAATAAGTTAATTAAATTCTCATGTTTTGGAATTTAACGATTTTCTATCATATTGAATTCCATGATTTTGAGAATATCAAGAAAAAAGTTGAGGAAAAATAATATATTTAAATTTAAAAAAAAAAAAAACTGAATTCAATTAGACCTTCTGCAACATTCTGCTTTCCTGTTACTTTTAGTAAAAAGAATTGCTAGCAAAAATAAAAAAAAAACATTCATATGTCTTTCCGAATTTTTTCTTGCGTGGAGCTTCGCCCCCTCCCAGTTTAATATAGTTTTTTTTTAGTTTTAAGTAAGTTATATAAATGTTTTTTGAGTTTTTAAAGCAACGAAATTTTGCGACGAGCTTCTCTTTCTAAGCTTTAACTAAGCTCGCTTGTTTAGCTTTAATTTAAGCTTGATGTGGCGAAGCTCGCAAATTTTTCTTTAGAAAAGCCATACATATTTTTTTAGATTTTTGATAACAATTTTTAATAAAAGTAACAGGCAAGGTTGCAGAAAGTCTAACCGAAACAAGTTTTTTTGAAATTTAAAAATGTTCCCGTTGTCGTAGCAGCCTTTTTCATTTAAAGCGGAAAAATGGTGCGCATCTTTTAAAAATGGTTAGGCTTATTTTAAAGGCTAAAACAGTGTGCATCTTCAGTGTGGAAGTTTTTCAATCTGCTGCCACCTCTGCAGACTGTAGATATCTAAAATATACCGATGCAATAGACTATGAATTTATTTCATCATTCTCTCAATTTCGACAGTACAAATACTGTATTGCATGTATGTCCTTTGGGATACAATTTTTGTTGTTTTACTTGTTTTGTCCCAAAAAATACATTTTGTAATAAATTGAGCAAAACAATATTCTATATCCTTGTTCTAATTAAAACAATTCAGGATCGCTATAGCTTCAGGATTTATGGCGAGTATTGTGTTAACGGTGTAAATGTTGAACTTTGGTCAATATTTTTTCTCAAATCTAGTTTATTCCAATAAATTTTAATACGAGGTTACGACATAGATTTTAAACATTTAAGAATAAGGGTGATTCGGATTCAAACTGCAAATTTAATTCAAATTTATTGTAAAAACTGAATTTAAATCTCAAGATAAGAGGGCAAAAGCTATAGAAGAAGTTTGAGTTTTTTTAGAACTTTTTAATATTTATGTACAAAAAAAAATAATTTAATCAAATCATATATAACAAAACCTCAAAAAGTTTTCCCATAAAATGATATGTGAACTGAATATCTAAAAACCATGAATATTTTCTTGAACCACACAGCATAGCAATATATCTTTTGTTTTATATATCGATAATATCCTATATTATCTATATAGACTGTCCAGTCGTATTCCATATACCTATATATCGATGGCTACAATTGAATCGGACGTATCTCGATTTTAGCCATTTTAAAGGAGATCGATAATACCCCATATTATCTATACAGACTGTCCAGTCGTATTCCATGTACCTATATATCGATGGCTAAAATTGAATCGGACGTATATCGATTTTAGCTATTTTACAGGAGAGACAAAAAACTGATTCAGATACGTTTCAAATTAATTAAAAATTATGTAAAATGCTATAATAAACAAAATTCCATCTAGTATATTAATTTTGGCAATTTGCGAAATACGTCCGATTCAATTGAGGCCATCGATATACAACATATTACATAAAAAAGAACATTTTCTTATGATAACAATTTCATATATATTATTAGTATAAGATGTGTGGTAACGAAATAAGAAGTTCTAATATAGATTATATATACAGAGTCCGAATTCAAACTATTTGCAAATAAGATTCGCTATATACAATTTTGTATAACATGCTATACACAGTACACAGTACACACTGTCAGTGATATAACTTATATCTCTTTGATAATAGAGCAATTTTAACGTGATCAGAATTCAATATTTGTATCAAAATACTCATATCTATAACTATATATAAGTATAATTTATATGTAGGTGTATATACTATCTTTGTATATAGAAATTTTAAACTAGTAATATCAGTTGCCGTTGTTGTATTCGTATAATAGATGGCTTTGACCCTAAAAACAACAACAAACACACTAAAATACGTCTGTTGATGCCTCACCTCAATAGATGGCTTTTCAAAGTGATATTACTATATAAATAAAAATATCAATGATATTACGTTGTTTTAATTAGTCGGGTACCATGAGTAATATGTGTTATTTTCTTCAATTAGTCCGGTACCGAATGTAAATATTTTTTTTTTAAATTAAAATTGATCTTCAAGTGGAACACTCTCCATTCATATACAAAACATTCACCCAGAAAATATATATATATATATATATATTCGGTTTCCTTAACGCACCACCTCCATCTATGATTAATAATAATAATAACCAAACTTATATTTGTATATAATACCTTTGTATATAGAAATTTTAAACAGTACTATCCGTTGTTGTCATCGTATAATAGATGGCTTTGTCACTAAAAACAACAACAAACATACTAAAATATTAGGAAAGAAGAATTATTTTATCGACCGTATTTATTTTGCAAACTTGAAAAAAAGGAGTCTCTCAGCCTTTCTGATGACTGGACGTAGGTATGAAACAGTAAACAGTCTTTTTGATAGCACAGCAATGTGCTAAACACATGAGTTATGAATGTGGGCCGGTGGTCTACAAGTAGTATACTTAGTGCATTTCTATTAAAATATTAAATCCCTTTCCCCAACGACCGCTAGGCCGATTATTCAAGTTTTCATACTAAAATATGTATGTTGATGCTTCAACTCAATAGATGGCTTTTCAAAGTGATGTTACTATATAAATATCAATGGTACTATATACAAATTGTAAATATCTATGCTATTACATACTACAATAGCGCTCTGGATATAACTAGTTTAAAGATAAAATAAATTAGATGGCTCTATTATATTATGGTCTATCTACATTTTTGACAATTTTACAGGAAGCGTAAAATGCTAGAGCAAATACTGAAATAAAATTGAAAAACATTATGATTTGACAAAAAAGTGTAGATAGATCATAATGATTTGGAGCCGACGATATGCAAAATATGCGGAAAAATATAAGTTTAGAAGGATCTAAATATCTATATATGAATGAAAAGAAGAATAAAGTCTAACTGATATATAAATTTCAATATACAAAGTGGTATAAAAGCAGTAAAATTACCATATAATAATCTATAGTAAAATATTCTACATGATGAGAGATTTGATATTATAAACCCTTTTTGGTTTTACATTAAAATATTTGCAAGTGCTGGTTTGTCTGACTTGTAGTAGAGGACTCGATGATGATAGAGTCCTCTACTACAAGTCTCCAAATCGAGGGGCATAGGGACCATTTTACTTTTTTTTCTCTCTGATACCATGGTTTTCATTGACAACTTAATATATATCAAATGTGGAGTGTTGTCAGCAACTCGCACTAGCCATATTTTTTCGTGATCAGTGGGGCGGGTTTTACACTATTTAATGAACCATATTTGTTGGTATCGTATAGGCGACCCAACGGCTTTAAGTGACTTCCGAATTTCGCAGTTCGCTTTTTATTTTTTTTAAACATCTGCTTTCATTTGGTGATAGACCAGTTTTGAACATTTTTTGCCTACAACTTCTTGAACACAAAGCTGTAACGATAACCACTGCTCCATGCTGACTTATATATAAATATATGACCATATAAAACTAATATATGTGTGTAGTTTTATTGTCATATATTTATTATAAAAATCTTTTTTCAAACACATCGAATTTAGCATGCTATAAAGTTACATCAAGTCATACTGACTGATAAACATGTTATCTTACTTAAAATGCCATGTTCTATTACTGGTAATGTTTCATGATGTAATATTAAGCAGCAACGACATAAAATTAATATTTGCAAAGGTGTATAAAGTCGAGTAATTATCATCATCATAATATTTAAACGTATATGGACCGAAACGCAGACTGTTACGTTACATTTTCACGTGTTTTTCAACAAACATTTAACAAAAAAATATGGAATAAATCACTTTTTGATATTTTTTGTACTTCCATTTAAAAATAGGATTATGTAGTAACATTTTTAACAGATATAAAATTTCAGTATTGTTTGTTATTTAGAATTTATGAACGTCTCAAAAAGACTGTTACGTTACATGATTTTGGAAATCATTTTTGAGGTTGCTTTATATAGTCAAAAAAATCTGCTCTTTTAGTGGACTATTTTAAACGAATTGTACATCATTTCTAAGATTATTAATGTTAATACTAAATTAAATTTAAATTACTCTAAAAACCTTTTTTTTTTGTTTCATAGAGGCAAAATAGTCCGAACTGTTACGTAACAAAAAAGACTGTTACGTTTCACTATGCGATTTACACTTTTTTGAAAGTAAAATTGGGTAATAGAAATTATTTTAATTGTTTAGTTTTACAATAAATAACATCAATTCTTTCTTTTATGATTCAAAAATGACATTTATGTTGACACTCACTTTAAAAAAAATTGTCCAAAAATAATTAAAAACTGGCGAGATATTATTGAAAAACTGTTTAATTTTTTTGGGTACCTTACTGCGTGTCGGTCCATATTCTCTTATATACACCATCAGACTTCACATATAATGTGGATCTTATCTAAATATTTACATAATCTTGTGTTGTTTAAGTAAATACATTTTATTGTCCTCTTCATATTTAACTTGGTATACATGAACATTTATAATTGAATAATTTAAATTTAAATTAATAAATAATTGTTCTTCTTTAAAATATAAAATATTTATAGGTAGAAAGAGAACATTTATCATTAACTGTAGTTTGATCTTCATGTGGTAGGTTTTTCATTTTTAACTGTTTTTATGTTAAAAATTCATAAAAGCATCAGTATAGTGCCAAAGAAAACGGTCCATTTACGATATACACTTATACCCCTAAAACCAAAATTGTAGACGCCTTGTCAAGAGCTTTCATTAGACATTACATAATCCTTATAGATATTTATATTTCAATATTTTTCATACAAATGTTAAGCCCCTCCCAATTTGAAAGAGGATGTGGCTCCCTTTAGGTTTACACAAATTTTTTTTTAATTTACATATCATTCCATTCTGCATAGTTTTGGTATCAAAATATTGCATTTTAATAATTTTGTATACAAACTTTAAGGACGAAGGAACGGGTTCTGGAAAGAAGGCGGTGCCTTTTTACCCCCTTTAGGGAGAAGAATCATCAATTTGTTTTATTTTTAATTAATTAGGATTTTCCAAGAATTAAATCTGCTGCCTTTTTATGTTTTTATGATATTTATGATTTTTGCTCGTGACGAAATTAAAAGTACGTCACCACCCTTACACAATGAAATATTCAGAGTTTATACGATTTGGCGAAATTAGATTATGCGGATCTTGTATTTTATCAGAGATCTTCCAATTATGCGTATATCTTAATCATTACTGCTATATAAGATTGGCAATATTGGCAGATTTTTCTGTATCGTACGTACATTCATATATAGAATAATAGATGATCTTTTTCTTATAGCATAATATTATAATGGTTTAAGGCTTTACATAATATTTTATGTTGTATATATGCAAACTTTAATCTATATGTTAAATAAATTTATTCAAAATGAATGTTTTAACTATAAAAACAAGAGAACAGGATATGGGAAAATATACAGTTAATTAAAACCGTACATTTAAATACAAAATATTTTATTCAAGATGTAGAAATATTAGAATTTATATACACGTAACATATATACTATTTATAGTATATAAGCTTTATATATGAAAGAAAAATGTTGTTTTAATATAATATAATATAATACTTATAACATAATATATTATATCATCATCATCGTGTCCTTTACTCCAAAGCGAGGGAGCATAATGCCCATTTACCATTTTTTTATCTGATATACCATGGTTTTCATAGACGACCATATCAAAGGTGGAGTGTTGTCAGCAACTCGCACTAGCCACATTTTTTGGAGATCAGTGGGTTTTACACTATATGAGGAACCCTATATGTTGGTATCATATAGGCGGACCAACGGCTTTAAGTCCCTTCCGAACCACTGCAATCGCTTTTTTTTAAAACACCTACGAATTAAAGGTGAAAGTCCAGTTGTGAATTTTTTTTTTCATCCTGCCGAGTCTCGAACATAAAGCCGTGACGCTACTCACTGCTCTATGCTGACTGTACTATTATACAGCATTATTTAAATTCTGTCTAAATTCTACATTTAAAATTTAAATAAAATTATTATTTGAGAATAAAGTATATTTGTATAATTATAGACTGCTGAAAACTTTCCTCTTTTCCTATTATATTGAATTAAATGTGATGCAACTGGTAGATTGCATAATAAATAATATAAACCATCTTTTAAATTACATTTATATTTTAAAACCATTTAATGAATTGAATATCCATAATATTAAAATTATGTATTTTATTTAGTTAAGCATTAAAAATAATTGGCAGGATTTGAATTTTAAATTAAAATTTAATCAAATCGCATTTTATGCATGTTTTAATATATTATATAGCTATATATATAAAAATGAATGTTTCGTTGTTTGTATATGACTTATAGACGCCTAAACTGTCTATTGGATTTTGCTCA
>JANSTW010070673.1:0-10352 GCA_027564275.1 Diadocidia ferruginosa | reverse complement strand
AAATAATAAGTCCAAAAAATTTAGTTAAATGCGTTTATTTTTTTTTAAATTAAATTAAAAATTTGTAAAAAAAAAATATTTAAATAATATAAATATAAATATAAAAAAAACGTAATATTTAATGTACTCAGCAGTGCGCGCTTTAAGAAGTCTAAAAGACGAAAACTTAAGATTAACAATATAAATATAAGATAAGACAATTCTTCTTGAATTTAAGTAATTATGTTTTGGTATTTCGAGACTATGTAACTCTTGACTATCGAATTTTTTTTTAATGCAAAAATTTACAGCAGCATATTTTTTTGATTTTTGAAATTTTCTACGTCTAAATAGATTACGAATAATTTTCCTTTTTTTCGACCGTTGATTTGAAATATGTTAATATTTTAAAATAGGCTAATTGGTCTAATTCAAAGTAAAGCTATTCTCAAATAAAATTAAGTTAATTCGCCCAGCCTTGAAAATTTTTGTTAACTTTAGAAAAAAAAACTATGTTTTTTCTAAAAACAAATAATCCATGAAGTAATCTTAGCACTTAAAACTCGTTTCGGGACCTACGGCCCATCATTAGTATAGCTGAGAAACTCCATTTAAAAAAAAGTAAAATTGTTCTGTATATTAGTGTTAAGACCTAAAACTAAGAGCTATTAGAGAAAAAGTTACACGAAAAGTTGCCCTGGTGTAGTTCACAGGTTACGAGTAAAAAATTGTTTTCGATGTAAAATAACTTTCCTGAGATATAAATATAAAGCAAATAGTTCCTATGAGTAGAATTAATTCAAGTACGAAAGGGTTAAAAAACATAAAATTGAGAAACAGCATTTTGTTTAATTAAAGAAAACATACAAATTGACTTCTTATAGATATATTCCAAACTTATTCAGCCGAACGGTCTTAAACAAGTTTAGAATATTTTCATAAAAAGCTACAAAAGTTTTGATCCCAAAAAAACCAAAACAGTACATAAAATTGACCCTTTCCAACACTTAAAAAAAACAATATTTTAAAATATAATTTGATTTAAAAAAATTTAAAAACATAAAATTGTTCTTAAAAGAAATCAAACTGAATTCCAATATTTGAAACAAAAACTAAACAGAAACACTTACAGCATTATCGCCATCATCACCAGAGCGAGCCGATCGTCTGCGATTTCGATTGTTACGGCGTTTCTTTTGTCGGTTATTGTCCGAGTCAATGTCAGTGTCTTCGGCCTTTAAGACGATCAGTTTTCCGTCTCTAAAAAAAGAAGAAACATTTAAAAATCGAATAACTTATGCAACCATTTATTACTTTTCTTCATTTTCCTTGATTGTTTTGAGAACAGGCACAATGTTTAATCGTCTTTCGGATAGTAGATTCCAGAAAATGCCTGTTGGTCGTGGTAAACGTTTTTCCACACGAATTACTTCGGTGGCCGTTACAATAATATCAATTGGGACATCGTATTCTGTGAACAATTCATCGGGTAACGAATCGTAAATCTTAAAGAAAATATTTTATTAAAAACAAAATTATTTTCGTTAAATTCTTTTTATACCTGATCATCATGTACCGTAGCCACAATAACTGTTTTATCTGTAACTGAACCAGATTTTACCAAAATTCCGAAATCCAAATCGACATAACCATTGCCGCGACCGATTCGTTGACCAGATCGGGATACGGCAACCGCACCCAATACCAACATGTCCAATTCGATTTTATCTTGTAATTCTAAAAGAAACATTTTTTAACCAAATTAATTAAAAACAACTTTGAAAAACCCACCAATATCTGTTCCATATTCAGCCAAATTTTGTAAACGAATTGATTTCTTCAATAGTTCAGTTTCGGCATCAGCTTCACAATTTATTTTCGAATAAAGTGCGGTTGATTGACGTTGCGCTGCAACGTACAAGTTCTTTGATGCGGTTAAAACTTTAATCTTAACCGGATCCTGAGCTTTGTCCGAATTTACTTTAATGTTTTCTGCAAAAAAAATTAGTTTAAAAAAGAGAAATTAAGTTAATGAAAAAAATCGTTATTACTGGCATTTTTAAATTCATCGATTTCGGATAAAAGTGTGGCTGCCTTTGCGGCTCCATTGAAATTCGGCACTCTGTTGTAAATGTAGAACGGTGGTGGGGCACTTCTGCGTTCGGCCACCTTTTTCCATGTTTTCAAACGTAACGATCGTTTTGTCACCTCGAATGCTAAACAATTTAAATTTGTTTAGTGACACACACACACACACTTTCAAAGCAAACAACAAACTTACGTTCCAATTCATCGTCTAAATCGTCCTCATGTTTTCGTTGTTTCTTAGATTTATTGGGAGTTTTCTTCTCGGTACCAGATTGTTCACCGTCCTCAGCTGTGGCTTTCTGTAACATTTTACATTTACAAATAAAATAAATTTTGAGTTCTCAACTTACTTTGGTTTTCTTGTTATTTTTGCGGAATCTTCGACGTGGTTTGGATGCTTCAGTGCCGTCCTCCTAAAATTGAAAAAAATTAGAAATTCGCATCGACAAAATTAAAAAACAAAATTACATTTGTTTCTCCATTGTTTTCTGTATTTGTACGTGACTTTCGTGGACGCTGGAAATATCTACGGAAATTACGAGGTCTTCGATTCGTTTCAACGTCAGTATCTTCCTCTTTCAACACAATTATCTTTCCATTCCTATAAAATTATTGTATTTAGATAAAAACAAATTTAAAGTAAAACATTTTTCTGATTACTTTTCTTCGTGTTCTTTGATCTCCTTTAAGACTGGCACAACACCAAGGCGTCTTTCGGACAAAATTGCCCACTGTATACCTTCGGGACGTGGTAAGCGTTTTGCAACTCTTATAACTTCAGTTGGTGTTACAATAATATCGATAGGGACGTCGTAACTCGTAAACAACTCATTTGGTAATGTATCGTAAACCTTGAAAAATTTATTTTTTATTGAAATTCTAAATACAGTGAAAAGTACTCACTTGTTCGTCATGAACAACAGTCACAACTAACGTTTTGTCGGTAATCGATCCACAATGCTTAAGCAGAGCAAAATCTAAATCAACATATCCGTTGCCTCGTCCAATGCGTTGGCCACTCTTCGATACGGCTACCGAACCAATAATTACCAAATCCAATTCAACTTTATTTAAGAAATCTGCAAAACGAAATTTTATTTCAAATGCTCAAAAGTAGTTCGACCTAAAATTACCAATTTCACTGCCATAGATGGCCAAATGTGTTACCAAAATAGCCTTCTTCTTAACCTCAATGTCTTCGTCAGCCGGGCAATTTACCTTTGCATAGATAGCGCTCGATTCTCGACCAGTCGAAATGTATAGATTCTTGGATGCATTTATAGTTTGCACTTTTGCTGAATCTTGAGAGCGATCAATATCAACTTTAACATTTTCTGAGAAAAACAAAAATAATTTGTTATTTTCGAATACAAAAATCAACACATTCAATAAAACATACTGGCTTTCTTAAACTCATCTGTCAAAGATAGGAGTTCAGCTGCACGTTCGGCTCCAATGAAGTTGGGAATGCGATTGAAGACGGTGCCGGGAACGGCCAACAATTTTTTATCTTGGATTTTTTTCCACGTATCCTTGCGTATCGTACGCTTCGTAATTTCCTCGGCTGAAAAAAAAAGGTTTTTAATTTTAATTTTTTTCCCGAAAGTATTGAACTGGACTGGAATGCTTAAAAACCATTATTGGAATCTGATGGAAGTCTTCTGATGTCTTATGGAAGTCTTTTTAATTTTTTTTGAAAATCTTATGGCATCTTATGGAGGTCTTATAAGTCTTATGAAAATCATTTTGGAAATGTTTAGTCTTATGAAGTCTTTTGAAAACTTGAAAATATTTTGGAAGTCTTATTGAATTCAATTGGAAGTCTTTTAGATGTTGTATGGATGTTTTTTTGGAAATATTTAAAAAGTTTTATGTAGTCTTTTGAGCGTCTTTTCGAAATCTTGAAAATATTTTGGCAGTCATATGGAGGTGTTTGGAAATCTTATGGAACTATTTTGGAAAACCTATTAAAATCTGATGGAAGTCTATTGAAAGTCTTTTATGAACCTCTTACGGAGTCTTCTAATGTCTTATGGAAGTCTTATTTAAAATCTTGTGGAACATGAAAGTCTTACGTCTTATGAAAATCATTTTGGATTTTTTTTGTATTTAAAGAAATCTTAAAAAAATTTAGTAAGTTTTATTCTAATGGAAGTCATTTTCTATGTCATAGTGAAGTCTTTCGAAAATATATTAGAAGTCTTTTGGAAATCCTATGGAACATGAAAGTCTGTTAGAAGTATTTTGGAAGTGTTTAAGAAGTCTTTTGAGCGTCTTTTCGAAAGCTTAAAAATATTTTGGAATTAATATAGTCTTTAGAAATCTTATGGAACTTATTGAAGTCTTTTGGAAGTCTTATTGAAATCTAAAGTCTTTTTGAATTTTGTTTTTATTTATGGAACGTGGAACTTTATAAGTCTTATGAAAATCATTTTGGAAGTATTTAAGAATTCTTATGAAGTCTTTTCACTGTCTTTTCGAAATATTGAATATCTTTTGGAAGTCTTCTCAATGTCTTATGAAGTCTTGTGGAATTATTTTAAAAGTGTTTTGGAAGTCTTATGAAGTCTTTTAAACGTAATTTCGAAATCTTGAAAGTCTGTTGGAAGTCTATTGGAAATCTTATGCAAGTCTTGGAAGTATTTATTAAGTCTTGAAATTCTTGTGAAAGTCTTATAGAAATCTTCAAGTCTTGGAAGTCTTGTGAAGGACTTGGAAACCTTATGGAGGACTTGTTGGTATTATGGAAATTTTTTGAACACAGAAGTCTTAGGGATAACATTTTGTCAGGTGGTTACTCCTAGATGTATTTAAACTGCAGACATAATTTATTATAATAAATAAATTTATCATTTCAAAATTATGTTTGTCCTAATAAAAAAAGTTCCATTTTCAAGCATAGGACTGATTTAATATTTTGTCCTATCTGTACCCGTATTCTGCACGTTTTTGTCCACCTTTTTTATCCAGATTTGTTCTAATTTTTTTAATAAGCTTTTATTTTAATTTTTTTTGCCATCTAAGTCAAATTATGTCTGGCTCAATAATTAATAAACAAAAACACGTGTAGAATACGCGTACTGACGAGACTCACATGTGGAAGTCCTGGGACAACCTCGATGGAAATTATGGAAGTCCTGGGACAACCTCGATGGAAGTCATGGAAGCCATATGGAAGTCATATGGTAGTCAGATGGAAGTCATGGAAGTCATGTGGAAGTCATGGAAGTCACATGGAAGTCATATGGAAGTCAGATGGAAGTCAAGTGGAAGTCATATGGAAGTCAAATGGAAGTCATGGAAGTCAGATGGAAGATGGAAGTCATGGAAGTCATTTTTCAAGTGATTACCCCCTCGCGTACTAATATTTAGTGACTGACCTTATCATTGGTGAAGTCAAAGATCATTATTGAATTTCTATTCGATCTGTTGGAGTCATACAGGAGAAAAAACTAACGACCTTTGAAACCTGAACTACTTCATGATAGAGTAGAATGTAAATGGTTATTTTCTGTTTTTAAGAGTTTTTAAGATGTTATGAGTTATTACATTTAAAAAGCCACATATTGTGATTGTAAATGCATCAACTCTGCAATATAATGTAAGCGAGAGTTTGTCATATAAGTAGTTTAATACTTTAATTAATCTATAAATATGTGATATAATTATACTGATATGTATAAGTCTTGGTGACGATTAGTCAATTTAGTGAGTTAAAAAATGTGTATTAATCCCTATGATTTAACGTTTAGTAGAGAGGAAAAGATGTAAGGAAACAAGTTCTAGATTAAATTTTGACAATTTTTATTTAACAATTGCACCATAAAGATCAACATCACAGTTCAACAGTTAAAATTTATTTTATGATTTTTCTACTTTATTAAGATCCTTTTTTCCGATACTCATATTCCTTAAAAAGTTTGCTTTTGTGGTAGTTCTAATAAAAATAACTCATTTGAATGACACGTAAGAACAAACAAACCTACAACATCTCTAAACAGCAAAATCAACTTTTTTTGTTTCGTCTTATCGATAAACCTATCAAAACAACAATAAACAATTTTGGTCGCCCTGTAGTTTTTTTAAAACGTTTAATTAATTTTATGATACGGTAATCTGTATATTTTGCTGCAATATAAATATAGAAAAGACAATATCGGTCACAAGAAAGTCATAACACAAAATCGAAATGTTCGAATATAGACGTATAGTATACTTACTGTATACACCGACAAGGGGCTGCACCATGTGCATTGTGCAACTACACGTTCAGCATTTCTTATAGATTTGGTATTTTACGACTTGATTTTTTAGAAATTAAAACAAATACAGAAAAGATTATCGAGTTATGACGTAGTTCTCTTAAAATCAAAGATATTATGCAATTTAAATGTACAGCAATTGTAAATCATTATTTAATTTTTTTTTAAATTATAATATTATTGAGAATGATAAGTGATAACCAATACATTTTTAATATATTGGTTTAACCCTAAAGAGCACAAGGTATTTTATAGTAGCACTAAAATTGTAAGGGTCTGATTGGACCCATAATACAAAATTTGGCTGAAATGTAGAATTTCACTCCCCCCCCCCTTATCCTCTTGGATCCTCAAACTTTGTAGGGTTGTAGGAGGGTCTCCCCTGAACACCGTTTGTTCTTGGAGTTTGCGGCGCTCGGATCTCTTTCGGAGTGCAAAATTTAAAATGCAATATTTTATTGCCATACATATTATTATGCAGAATAGAAGAGTGGGTAATTTTTTTAAATTATTTCTGGGGGCAGTAAGAACCAGGTATTTCACAAATAACGTTTGAAAGTGTATCAAACTGTCCCCAGAATTATATTGAACAATCTGGACGATATGTTTCGGCTAGACTCTTAGTACATTAAAAAATATGGAGAGAAAAAAGCTTCAATTATTGTTGTAATCGGTCAAAGCGCTTTGGTAGATCATTTTAGGAATACCGAACATATCATGGATTTGTATAAAAAGAAAATTTAACACACACAGAAAAACTTACACTAAAGACTTACATTAGAAAGTTGACACATTTTAACGACACAAAACATATTAAATTTCATAACAGACGTTCGCGAAATCAGTAACGTATATTTGAACATTCTTAATTCATACAAAAATCGAAATTATCAGGGACAAGATAAGAAATCCTTTCCCTTCAATTTTCTACTGTCAGAAAAATAAACAATATTGACAAAAGTTCAATGACCCGCCCAAATTATATTAATTATTTATTTATTGTTTATTTAATTATTAATTATTTATTTATTTAATTTAATTCAAAAAAATTTCAAGTGATAATATTTATAAAGTTTTAAAAAACAATATTTAATTTTAGTTAAGTTAACTGATGAGGGTAGTAAAATATTACCGAAAAGTATACAATAAAATCCTAATTAAAAAATCAACAAAAATTCTATCATAAAAAACGACCGCTTAACAAAAAACAAAGTATTGACTGTTGAATAATGTTAAATAAAATTTCATAAATTGTTGATAAATTTTGTGTAAAAAATAAACATCAAATTTCGGTTAAATATCAACAATTTTTATAAATTTAACAAATTTAAATCAATTTTGATCAAATTTTAAAAAAATTGATCAAATTTAATCAAACTAACTAAAGAGTTATTTTTTTTAATAAAAATTCATAATGTTATTCAAATTTCCATTTTTTGAAATACAATTTTAGATATATTTTCACATTTTATCAAATTCCACATATGTTTGATCAAATTTCCAAAATTTGTTTATGAAATTTTATAAAATTCGGATTAATTTGAATTACAATTATGTTTAAACAAGGTTTAATCAAATATTTATTTTAATAAACATAACAAAACGTTACTATACAATATTAGGTAAATCTCACAAAGTTTTGATCATATAAAATTTTCACAAAATTTTATTTTATTGAAATTTCAACAAAAATGTTGATAACATTTTTTCAAACTAGAAAATTACCAATTTTTTAACAAACTTCACATTAAGTTTAATCAAAATAGATTTATCAATATTTTGAAGATGACAAAAAAATTTCAGGCAAAAACTTTGATTAAATTTACCAAATTTTAATCAAAACTCAACAAATAACATTTCATAAAAATTGGAAAATGTTCACCTAATTTTACAACTTTTTTTTTAAATTTAACAAAATTTCGTCCAATTATAATATAATATAATTTTAAAATCTCACAAAATTTTGATGAAATGCTTTTAAAAGTCATATTTTACAAAATTTTATCAGGCTTTTTATAGGATAACATTTGATAAATTTGTGATTTCAATTAAATTTCATAAAATTTGTTGAAAATTTATCATAACTTAGTAATGCAAAACTACACCAAACCAAGTTTTACTAAGTTATGATTTTTTTTTAAGTTTAATCAAAATATTATTTTGATAAATCGCGAGCTGGAAATTCCAAGGTTCTAACTGCACGGGTGAGAGGAAATCATGAGACAAGATTTCGGAAATCAGAAACCATTTCGAAAATCAGAAATCATTTCGGAAATCACGGAAATAATTTTCAGAAATCACAGAAATCATTTCGGAAAACAGAAATCATTTCGAAAATCAGAAATCATTCCGAAAATCAAAAATCATTTCGTAAATCACGGAATTCATTTTCAGAAATCACAGAAA
This sequence comes from Diadocidia ferruginosa, assembly GCA_027564275.1. Classification (NCBI taxonomy): domain Eukaryota; kingdom Metazoa; phylum Arthropoda; class Insecta; order Diptera; family Diadocidiidae; genus Diadocidia; species Diadocidia ferruginosa. The sequence continues at coordinate 1,617 of JANSTW010070673.1, read as the reverse complement.
TCATTTCGGAAATGACGGAAATAATTACCTAAATCAGAAAGAATTATAAATTATTTCGGAAATCACGGATATCAGAAATCATTTTTGTAAATCAGAAATAATTTTCAGAAATCACGAAAATCATTTCGGAAATCAGAAATCATTTGTCCCATGATTGCCGAAAGTGGTTTCCCCCTCAATTCTTACACAATAATTCCATTAAAAATATATTTAATTTATTTATTATTTGTATTTAAAATTTGCCGGTAGGACTTTATAAATCATTTCCAAGGTTATATAGTGGTAGATAGAAATTTGGATTAAAAGTTGAAAGAATTTTTTGTACAAAAAACCTGCAGATTTTCTGTAACTCGAAAAATGCAGAAGATAGAACAACGACAATTAACTAGTTAAATTGAAAGATTAGGCTAAATTTAGTAAAGTTGTATATACAACTCAATTTATGAAAAAAATTCAGTTAGATTAGAAACTTGGAATTTCACAGCTCGCGAAATATATTATATTATAATTTCATAAAATTTAGACCAATTTTTGTGAAGTTTTTTTTATCAAATATTTGCTAAATTTTCACAAAATTATTATTCAATTTTCGAAAATTTGAAGCAAATTTTATCAATGCAGGCAAGGTAGATGAAATTTGAAAAAGCAAGTTACGCTCCGTCCTGTTCCATTGTTTTCTATTTTTCTAATTTATATTATAATTAGTCTTAGAGACCCGCTGACAATTAATATATATTTTTGATTTTTGTATTTTCGTTATTTAGTACAGGAATCAAAAAGACGGCTCCATATAAAAGTGGAAAAAGTTTTGTACAGTTTCGAGTCTTTAGCAAAGTTGATGGTTAGGAATTGGTGCATTTTACAAAAAAACTCCCCTATTTTCTTTTTTGAAGAAAAAAAGTTATTGGGGTTCAAACTTTTTTTTCCGTAAAATGTTGTAATTGCAAGGATTTATTCTCGGATTTATTGGAAGAGCCGTATCTAAACAACCAAATAACTTATGAATAGTTATAATTTTTGTATCAAAATTATTTGAAATTAAATTTCCTAATCATATATTATAATTAAGAGTAAAAAAAATATCGTAAAAAATGCTCAAAGTGTTAATATAACGTGGGCCTGTGGTCTACAAGTAGTATAATTAGTGCATTTTTTTTAAATAATAGATCCCTTTCCCCAACGACAGTTAGTTTTATGTTTTCCTTAAATTTTAGATTATATTTGGGGTCTCTAGGTCAAAGAGAAAAATATTAATTTCTTAATTTACTTACATTTTTTCCATACAAAAAAATATTTTTTTAGAAAAATTTTAATTTCTCAGAATCGGCAAATTATATAGTTTGTTTATAACTTAAAAAACGCTTAATTAAAATTAGATACTTTAAACTTAAAATATCGTCAGAACGTTTTGACTCTGTAGGAACTATTAATTTTGTCATTTTTGCACAAAAAAGTATTTTTTTTACTTAACAAAAGTTGATTGAGAGTGTTGAGACATCTATTGATTGTAGCGCTTTTTTTGTGCAATCCCATATAAAACACCCTTGAATTGCAACTAACTTCAATGCGTTGGCGGTCAAATTTTTAGGTTATAAATGATCTATTTTATTTTATTTT
>JANSTW010070672.1:0-20454 GCA_027564275.1 Diadocidia ferruginosa | reverse complement strand
AAAAAATTTGAAATTCATTAAATTGACCCATATTTTTATTTACATATTGCTTTACCGAATTTAAAATCAAAAGAAAATTTATTAAATTTGATAGTCTGTATACGTTCACATAGTAAGTCTAGTCTATATAAATATATTACAAACAAACCATATATAGCATACAGACATCAAATAATACAACTATGCATCGAGCGTTACTTTATTTGAAAATAACTTCAGGTTGAATATTAATATTTTTAAAACTAATAATAATTTTATATATATACAGTGATTATGATGATGAGAGAATATTCAGACATCAAAAATATGTAAATAAAATTCTATTAGTCTCAGAAAGAAAAAGAAAACCATTTTTTTTATAATTTGTTATTTAACATTATTTTAGTATTGAAATAAAAATAAATAAAAAACAAGTTTTTGTAAAATAAAATCTTAATTCACTATAACACTATGTACGTTAGACTAAAGATTTTGAAGTGAAATGAAATTGACTGTAGAACCTATACAATCTCTAGATTTTATTTTTTAGTTTTTCAGTAAAATTTTGCTAATCTTAGTTCCCATTTTTAAATAAAATATAATATAATAAAAAATCTGTTTCCATTATCACACAGAATTGTGCAAAAACTTTTATTTATATTGAATTCTATTAAAAATAAAAATACCGACAAAAAAATATCTTTTCCAAGTTTCTATATTTTGGGATATCTACAATTTGTTTGTGTAATATATTTTCTCCCTTTTTATAGTTTTTTTTGTATGTAAGCTACTTCTCTCTGACGAGCATCTTTATATTCTATACCAAACAATATGAAGACCAAAAAACCATCCCTTCAAAATTTCAAGATCGTATCTCATCTAGAACTTTGTATTTCTTTGTGTACTTAATTTTCTTCCCATGTATCCCATTTTTTTGTACTAGAGCTACCCGTTCCTGTAAATTAAAATTTTTAATTTTCAATAGCAGACAATCGAAACACCAAAAAACCATCCCTACAAAATGTCAAGATCGTATCTCATCTAAAACTTTCTATTTCTGTAGTGAGTTTATAGTGCGGACGGTCGAACGGACGAACAAATTTGTTTTTTTCGGTTTAGAATTCAAAAAGAAGTTAAAAAAATATATTTATTTTTTCTATTTTTTAAAATTTTATCGCGATTACAAAACTTTTATTTATTCTATACACTATAAATAAAAGTAAAAAGTTGTACTAACACTGAAATGATAATTATTGATGAATGTGTGGATTATAATTTAAACTTTAAAGAACAAAATATTGATAATGGTTAACATCAAGTAAATGATTGATATGTGGGATTTGTTGACAGAGGTACCTGATACAATTTGCATACATGATATTTCGAATTAAAATATAAATTTTTTATGTTAAATATTATTAAATACATTTTTGATAAATTTTCTTGATATTTTAAATGTTTTAATGTAGAAACAATAATAATTAACCCTTGTGGTCATTAGTATGCTATTTGAAATTTGTTAGCCAATACACAAAATTTATGAAGTTAGTTTACTGAAAAAGCACTAGGAAAAAATCCTTAGGATTGTTCAGGAGGTCCCACCCAACAAACGATTTTTTCTGGTGCAAAAATACCGTTTTTTTTGTGAAGTAGTGTAATTATTAATTTATTGATACGGTACAATATTGATATTTAAATTTGAGAACAGGCTAATCTGTCAACGAAAAGTGAATAATTTTGTAATACTATTGGCTCTAGCTTTCTCCAGAGCTTTTAAATATATAGGATGTCTTAATTTGTTCACCGGAAACTGAAAAGATTTGCACTATTTGCTAATCCTTTATCAGATGAGTGGGATAACACCCTCTTTAATAGGCATTCGTACAAAAGACATGAGTATCCTAGGTTTATATGCTCTAACGAATACAAAAACAAAATGATTAAAAATTACAAAGCTGAGAAAAAAGGGTAAAAGAATAAATAAAATCACTATATTTATCTGAATATGAAATGGATTTCAGTTAATAAAGACGACTCACCCTAATTACTTTCGGTAAAAACTGTATATAAAAAAATATAACTGATTGCTTTAGTCCGTTTTTTTTAATAATATTAAACTTTTAATTATACGTAATAAATTTGTAAGTATTGATTTTTAATCAAATGATATGGAAATATTATAATAGCAATATCTAAACTCTATGTCAAAATATTGTGAATTCAGTTTTAATTCGGATTTCATGTAAATAGTACACTTTTGTTTCTACAGATAACAAAAATGAATATTTGTCTAATTGTGTGCATTACAATTCAAGTTAAATTTGCTGAGTTAATAAACATACGAAATGTTGTGGCTAATGTTTTAAGTAAAGATGATTTTCGCACGCTTATTACGATTTATGATAGAAATAACCTTGATTTAGAAAATGAAATATTGCCTACCCTGTAAGAATATATATATTAATAAAGTATAACTACAAAGTTGGTAAATTATAAAAAATCATTGTTTTTCAGATCATATCCACAAATAACACTTAATACAGAGGGAAAAGCAGACATAAGCCTTAAATTGAACGTTGAAGCTTACTTTGTCATAACATATGCTTTTAAAATCAATTTTAACTATCAATTTATGAAAATATTATCTCAAAATAGGATGTTTAAGAGATTTCCACAATTAATAATCATTGACAGGAACGCGACATTATTGAACCAAATTTTCAACGTATTTTCAACATATAGTCAATACAGAATGAGTGTATTGTGTTATGATCAAAAAGGACTAGAAATCTATACCTACGAACCGTATGACCAACAACGAATTGTAAAGATTTTCGATTCTAAGAAAAATTTAGATGATTCTGAGCTAAACAGACTTAGAATTTATGAACAATCTTATTATTATAAAAGCAGAAATATGAAAAAACATTTTTTCATCTGTGCTGTTGCGTTAACAAGTCAATCATTGCGAAATGGAAGTATTAGAATAAATGATACGGTAACTGAATATGGACTAGTAGGATATGATATTTATGTGGCTAAATTATTTGCTGAATATTTTAATGCAACATTATTCTTGGATATTCTAGTTGTCGAGAATTCTTCAAATGAAAAACCTTATGTCAAAAAATTTATTTTCTATGTCAACGTCTTATCATACATATTTAAACCAGTTCCGGTTAAACATTTGCAAAGTTTTGCAAATAAAACATATAATCCCTTAAGTTTTAGGTATACATTTCTGCTACAAAATACTATAACATAATAATTTTTTGAGTTTATAGGGATCGTGCTTTAAATAGAGCCCACCTTACTTTCAATAATGATTTTCAAGTGCCTACTTTTGAAGCCTATCGCAGAGTAAATGTTTATCCACATTATCAACAGAAATTGGTTTTTATGGTTTTAATAAAAAAAAATCTCACAGATAGTAATTCTTGGTTGGATCTATTTAACTATAAAGTACTATATATATGGGCTGGAGTTGCATTTTTGTTCACCATACTTCGTCTTTTATGTCAATACGTATTAAAATTTAGTCCATTTTACTCTTTTGAAACAATATATTTTGAAACATTTGGAATGACATTAGGAACAACGTCTGCCTTACGAACATCAAGTAAAACTCAACGGCTTCTACAGTTAATAGTGTCCTTTTTCGCAGTTTGTGCATGTCTTGCATTCACAGGATACATTTTTAAACAAAACGTCCAATTAAACAATCAAAATAATACAATTAACACAGTCGCAGAAGTTTTAGATTTAAAACTAAATATAACATCTCTAGTAAGAGACATTAAGAATATTGTACAAATACATCCAGAATTTAGGAAAAGGTTTTATTAATTTTTTTTAATTAATGTTATAATAAATAAATATAATAATTATATATTTAGAAAAAGTGTATCTAGTCTACTTTCCAATGATATTAAGGATGTTTATTTCCTTATGTGTCATAAAAATAAAAGTCTTGCATACATGTTAAGAGAAACATTTTCGAAATTTTTGTTAAAATATCAAGAAAAACATCCAGATAATAGTACTTATTATTTACACGAAGTTCAAGAAGAAATTGGTAAGATGTATTATTTAAATTAAATACATTATATAGAACTCTCTTATATGTGTTCAGGTAATATTTACACTGGATTTGCTATAAGTCACCTACACACATATTTTCAATTGGAAAAATATAATATTCTTGTAATGCGCTTTTGTGAGAGTGATATTTTGAAGCATCTTCAGTTGATGGCGGATATAGAATTATCGATAAATGATGCTAAAAACAAAAACTTACCATTGATTTCAGTGAACCCAATTACATTTCAAGATTTGTTTGTGGCATTTTTTGTGTTAGCTTTAGGTCTTGCTCTAAGTGTTTTAGTGTTTCTAATTGAAAAGCTTACGGAAGTCTACTTTACTTATAAAAATAACAACGTTTTTCTCTTTGAAGTATTTTTTTTTTTAAGTTTAAACAAGCTAAAATATTTTTAATAAAACTTCTGTTCTTTTCAGATTTTTTATTTAAATTTTTAACCAAAGATAAACTAACTATTTTTTGGACTGTACAACAGAGAAACCCCTAACTTAATATCTTTTAACTGCTCCTATATACATATATTTTTTTCTAAATATCTAAATTTAAGAGCTATTTTCTTTTCACACGTCCTAAATGGGTCAATAAATTGTATCATATTTAATATATATATGTAAAATAAATATGGGTTGTTCTTATAAGTAAATACAAATTTTGTATAATCCTATAATAAATTTCTTAATTTCAGTTCGGTTGTTAGATTTTTTTTTTCTTACTATGGCACAAGGAATTATTCACGATTCTTCGTGTTTGACGAGTTGTGTTACAGCTACCCAGTTTTAAAATTTCAAAAAAAAAATACGGTTTTTGAATCAGTTAAAAATGATTTTCGTTTTAGACGCTATATTGAATAACTCCGCCATCTTAAATTTTTTTTTCTTGAAAAAAAAGTCTAACTTTTATTGGGAATACCTGGGCAACCTAATTTTCGGTAAAATACCTTCTCTTGATCCTTAATACCATAAAATACCTGCCTTTCTTGTTCGGTTCAGGAAATAATCTCATTGGAGCACCTGGTAATGAAGCAACTTAATGTTTAGTATAATATTTTCCCTTGATCCTAAATACAAAAAAACTTCTTCGTTAAAATGCCTTCTTTTGAACCTAAAAATAAAAAAGAACTTCCTATCTTGTTCGGTTCTGGAAATAATCTCATGGGAGTACCTGGTCACAAAGCAATTTAATTTTCAGTAAAATACCTTCCCTTGATCCTAAATACCAAAAACAGAACTTCCTATCTTGTTCGGTTTTAAAAATACTCTCATGGGAGTACCTGGTTAGGAAGAAACTTAATTTTCGGTAAAATATCTTCTTTTGATCCTTAATTTAAAAAAAGAACTTCCTATCTTGTTCGGTTCTGGAAATACTCTCATGAGAATATCTTAATTTTCAGTAGTTTTCACTTGATCCTAAATACGAAAAAGAACTTCCTACCTTGTTCGGTTTTGGAAATAATCTCATGGGATTACCTGGTTAGAAAGCAACTTAATTTTCGTTAAAATGCCTTCTTTTGAACCTAAAAACCAAAAAAGAACTTGATATCTTGTTCGGTTCAGAAATAGGGCTGGAACTTTTTGGAAAAATATCAATAGTTATCGATATATCGATAATTTTTCCAGGCCTATTCAGAAAATAATCTCATGGGAGTACCTGGCCACAAAGCAACTTAATTTTCGGTAAAATACCTTCCCTTGATCCTAAATACCAAAAAAGAACTTCCTATCTTGTTCGGTTCTGGAAATAATCTCATGAAAATACTTGGTCAGGAAGCAACCCAATGATAGGTAAATACCTTCCCTTGATCCTAATTACTAAAAAAGAACTTCTTATCTTGTTCGGTTCAGGAAATAATCTCATGGGAGTACTTGGTCAGGAAGCAACTTGATTTTCTGTAAAATACCTTCCCTGGATCCTAAATACCAAAAAAGAACTTCTATCTCTTTCGGTTCTGGAAATACTCTCATGGGTATTCCTGGTCAGGAAGCAACTTAATTTTCAGTAAAATACCTTCCCTTGATTTTAGATACTAAAAAACAAGTTCCTATCTTGTTCGGTTCTGGAAATAAATAATGTTTTTTCGTTTAAATTAATTTTAATTTACATAAAAATAAGCTTTATTTTCATAAACGAAAGAAAAAATAATTGGTTTTGAATATTGAGACTTATCTGCCCTGTTTTTGTTCTCAATAATACTAAATAAATAACTTAAAAAGAATAGAGATCGCCGCTTGATAAATGAAAATTTAGCAAAGCAACAAATTTTTGTTTTGTTTTGTTCAAGTTAATTTTATTTGCATTAAAATAAGTGTAATTTTCTAAGAAACAAAAAAACGTTTTGAATCTTGAGACTTACTTGTCTAGTTTTTGTTAACTATCTTTCATACTAAAGTAATAGCATAAAAGCGACACACGTCGCCGCTTGCATGCAGGGCCCAATCTAGCAATTTTGCTGCTCTAGGCAAGATAATTTTTTGCCGCCCCTTGCTATGTTTTTTTATTGAAGTGAAAAAAATTAATTAGCCTGACGATAGAAATACGTGTTTTCTTTATTTATGTTTATTAACAAACTTTTTACTGATATATATTTTTCGTAAAAATTGTTTTTATTAACCCTAGGATGTTCAGCTACTTGTATGGCGGTAAGTGATCCTGTTGGGCCTCGCGAGCACACTATAATAATAACAGTAGTAGCTTTTGAAAATTTGAAATACGATTTTATTTCTCTAATTTGAATGACCTTGATTTCATTGTAGAGGCAAAATTCTGTTTAAGAATATAAAGATAGATGCACAGTACAAGAAAATATATTTTTTGTAATATACACTAAGACCAGAAGCGAGTATGAAAAATAAAATGGTCTTTATATTTAAGGCGGCTTGTGTACGTAGATTTAAACAGCAGAGAAAACGAGTATATGGAGTAAAAAAAATGTAAATAAAAAAAATATATTGTTTATACTGGAGGCTAGATGCACAGTACAAGAAACAAAAATATTTTTTGCATTATACATACTAAGGCTAGAAGCGAGTATGAAAAAAATGTGTTTGTATGGAAGACTAGATGGGAGAAGGAAAACGATTATATACACTAAGGGTACGAGTGACTATGTAAAAAAAAACAAATAAAAATTCTATGTGTTTTCGTTTTTGTTACGCTGAGCCCCACAACTATTTATAGGGACTAGCTGGGTTGGCAATCAGGGCCATAGTGGAATGGGATGAAAATGATTTTAATTGCATTTATTATTCAGTCGCAATCGAGACACAGTGCAGAACGGTTGCGCCTAGAGCTCTGTCTCGGTTATTAAAATTTAATTAAATTCTTTTATTTTTCTATTGTTTAAATTTAAAATTAAAAAAAAAAATTTCCATTGTTTAAACTCAAATAAATTTAGTATTAAAACGGTACGGTGTATTGTGAAAAAAAAACAGTTATAAAATATAAGAACAAAGTAACGGGAAAGCGGTAAAGTACCTGTATATATATATATACAAGGGCTTTACCAGCTAGTGATAGAGACACGTAATTTATAAATAAACATATATAAATATACACATATATATATATATATATATATATATATATAGATATATATCAGTGGCGAATAGTGTATATACAAAAAGTGATTGGATAATAAGTGAAGTAGAGAAAAGGCATCAAAATGGAAGGTTTTCCTCTCCTGAGTGAGGAAAACCAATCCAGAATGAACGAAAACACAGTGTTGTTAGAGGGCATGTTTGCTCGTATTCAAGAGTATGAGCAAACCATAAAAACCCTCAGAGAAGAATTAGACAAAGTTAAACAGATAAACAGTGAAAAGGACACCAAAAAAGTTAAAAATCAAAAAAAAAATAGAAAAATAAATTATAGTGGAAGCGAAACGGACGCAATTAATAAAAACCAAAAAAGTGAAAAAGTAATTAACATGACAGAGACATCAGAAAAACAAAGTGAAGAAGTGAATAACGTGAGTGACAGAGACACAGAAATGAAGGAAGTGACAATAGACAAAGGAAACGTAAAAAGAAAATTAGTGGAAAACAGTGAAACAAGTGACAGTGAAGGAAAAGGACCTATAGAAATAAATAAAAAGAAAAAAAATACACCAAAACAAACATTAAACAAAGACATTTTAGATAACAACACATACAATAAACTATATATAACGGACTCAGATATGGAAACGGACACAGATGACAGTGATGACATTTTTAAACAAATAAAAAAGACAAATAAAATTTATCAAAAAAACTACAACAAAAAATTATTAAGAAAGGAAAAAGAAAAGGAAACCACGGCTTCGACAAACACAACAACAAAAACAACAACAACGTCGAAAACTTCAACAGCTGCAACAGCAGTAGCATCAACATCAACATCGTCATCAGCAGCGGCAGCAGCAAAAGCATCAACATCATCAGCAGCGGCAGCAACGGCAGCAGCATCAACATCATCACCAGCAGCGGCAGCAGCAGCAGCAGCAGCAAAAACAACAAAAACAACAAAAACAACAAAAACAGCATCATCAACAACAAAACAAAACACACCAACAACATCCTCAGCATCAGCTGAGACCCAAGGCGGCCAAAAAATGCCGCCGATCAACATCTTCCACCAGAATCTGAAGGACATTCTGATGGCTATAACAAAAATAAAAATAACGAACTTTTCGACCAAAAAAATTAACAACAGCAAACACGCGATCTACACGTACAATGAGACAACATTCCTGGCCATCAAACAGATGTTGACCGACCTCAAAGTGCCCTTCTTCACGTACACCCCGAAGGGACAAAAAAACCAGAGTTTTGTCCTTAAGGGTCTATGTGAGGGGCACTCAACAGAGGAGGTCAAAGAACTCCTGGAAGAAGAATCGGCGGGGGGAAACCTCTCCATCGAAAGGGTCACGAACCTGAAAACTAGAAGGACGGACGGAAAAACATTCCCGCACTTCATAGTGCAAATATCCGCCACCTCCACAGCCAACGAACTCACAGCTATCAGGACGCTGAACTACCAGAGAGTCCACTGGGAGAAAATATCAAAGAGCGACATCACGCAATGCTACAGATGCCAGCGCTTTGGACACACATCTGGCAACTGCCAGATGTATTTCAGGTGCGTCAAGTGCGGACAAGGTCACGAACCGGGTAAGTGTACTCTTGTCGAAAAAATTAATGAAAATAAAAATCTTTTCTGTGTTCAATGCAACACATCGGGACACCCAGCTTCTTATAGAGGCTGCCCGAGACACATTGAGCTAAAAAACATGCTCAAGAAAAAGCAGGCGGAAAAATTGAACATGTCGGCTGAAAAGCAGGGCATGTTCAAAAATTTCGTCCATGACAAGGCAACATTCGCGAGCATGTTTTCTAGCTCTACCCCACAACAAAAACCTACACAAACAATACACACACCACACATAATCACACCAAACATAATCACACACACACAAACACAAAATACACACACACCACACATAGAACAAAACATCACACAAATGTTTACACTATTACAAAACAACATGATGCAATATTTCACAACACAATTTGAAGCTGTAGCAAACATGATCGCCGAACAAAGCAACAAAATTGAAACACTGGAGTCGTTAATAGGTTTCGAATCCAATGTTCAATAAAGTCGGTAAACTAGCCATACTAGCCATCAATGTTAACTCATTGATATCCATGGATCGGCGTTCGTGTTTGCTGCAGCTTCTAGAACAAGAACACCCAGACATAGTTATACTCACAGAAACACATCTAAACCTAACACACCACATAACATTTAAAAACTACACCATGATAAGGTCGGACCGAAAAACCCTCCCGCCGGGGGGTGGAACCGCTATTCTAATACGCAAACACATTAAATTCAAACACGTTACACCGTCTGCTTTGAGTGACCTGAAGTGTATAGAGACAACAACAATTGAACTGAACATACAACGGGGAAATCGTTTGAGGATTACGGCGCTATATGCAACACATTCAGACAAACAAACCTTCGTTACAGACTACGATAAGATATTTAGGGATCTTGGACTAAACAATCCCAACCTTTACTACATAGTAGCCGGCGACTTCAATGCCAAACACGTGAACTGGCGCAATCTAAAAAATAACACACACGGTAATTACATTAAAACATGGCTTGAAGAAAACCATATCAATAAAAATTGTCGTCTATACGGCCCAAAATATCCAACATACCCAAGAACGGGCTCCTACTTGGACATATGTATATCTGATAAGCGTCTAGAAATAGATCTGGTTGAACCCAGCTCCCATGATGGTAACATAATAGTTCCAATGTTACCAGTCTTTCCATACGATAGCGATCACTTTGGAATAAGTATGCAAGTTTCAATGCCGAACGAACAGTTTGTCCTCCAGAAAAGTGAAGAGCTTCTGCGATTCAATTTCAGAAAGACAAACTGGCTCAGATTTCAAAGAAATTTGAAAGCAAAAGCGCTTGAAAATTGCATACCAAACGACAGAAACCTGACAAACTGCGAAATTGATACGGCCCTAAACCGTATCGAAGAGCAAATAAATTGCACCATAACCAACACTGTGCCAAAAATAAAAGAATGCAATAACATGAGTGCCTTCAGCAACCCTCTGATCAAACGCCTGGAAAAGGAAAAAAGCAAAATAGTCTCAGCAATATTCTATCTATACAGAAACGGACAACAACAACAACAAAACAATCCTCGGCTAATACGCCTTAAAGCTATTTTGCAAAACATTAAAACCCTAATTCACCAAAACTATCGCATTTCAATTAACAAACACTGGAATGACAGAATAAAAGATATTAGCCGTCACAATGCCCACGGAATGTTTCCCCAAATAAACAGATTATTCAGACAAAAATCTAAAATTCTCATTCCAAATCTCAAGATAGAAACCAATAATCCCATTATCCGCCAATCTAACGTGGACGAAAGCGATTTACATACAGATAACAATGTATATACAATCACAAACGAAAGCGATAAACTGGCCATTATTGGACGAAATTTTGAGCTCATACACCAGCAAAATGTCGACTTAGGCGATCCTGACCTAAAAACAATAATTTCAAACGAGGTAAACCGGTTTAATAATAGCTCAAACCAAAACCCAGTAACAAACTTTAACACTGAGAAAAAATCTGACGACTTAACTGAGGATCAAGCGATCAAATATTTCACAACGGCCGAAAACTTTCGGATGATCCTCAAAAAATTAAACAACAAAAAATCCTCGGGCATAGATAAAATACCAAACACGGTATTAAGACACTTACCAGACAACTTAGTGACTCAATATTGTATAATTTTCAATAATGCCCTTAACAACAAATATTTCCCGGAAAAGTGGAAAAGAGCCAGGGTATTTCCAATACCCAAAAAGGGCAAAGCTCCAGCGAAGTATGATAGTTATCGACCAATCAGTCTGTTGTCCAACGTTGGTAAGCTTTATGAGATCCTCATAAATCAAGCCATACAAAGGCAATGCGACGAGAAGGCTATCATACCGAACTGTCAATTTGGTTTCAGAAGATTCCACTCTACAACACACGCAATAAACAAATTCACTTCTGACTGCTGTTGGTATATGAACGACAGGCGAAGTATTGGCGCATGCCTCATCGACCTGGAAAAAGCGTTCGACACCGTCTGGCGAGACGGGCTCATATACAAGCTGATCTCAAGCGATTTCCCCGAACACATAACACAAATCATACAAACCATGATTACAAACAAAACTTTTACCATGACGAACGGACAAACGGAAACGCCTACAATATACAAAGTACACGACGGACTACAACAGGGAATGGTAAATTCTCCAATCCTATTCAACATATTCATCAGTGAATCATTGAAGAAGATTGAGAACTCCATGACCAAAGGACAGCACATCATTGCATTTGCAGACGACATTATAATATACACGGCAGGGAAAACCATTCGGGACATTCAAAGCAGACTACAAGTCACTTACATCAAAACAAAAAAAGAGTTGCACTGTTGGAAGCTTAAGGTAAATCCTCAGAAATGCGAGACAATCCTTATCAGATACCCTCACCAGGAGAAGACATATGATTGCAGGAAATATTGGAAACATTTTAAGCTTACAACAAGTGTATACCCTGATCCCATAGAATACATTCCTCACAAGGAAGTAGTCCGGTACCTGGGAGTACACATTGACCGGAACCTGTATTTCAATTCCCACATCAATTTGAAGATAGCACGTGCCAACACGGCGTTCAACATGCTACGGAAATTATTCTGTAGCAGGTTCCTGAGCGCCGATGTTAAGAGCATTTGCTATAAGGTGATTGTACGACCCATATTGACATATGGCAGCCCCATATGGTTCAATCTATGTCCATCGTACATGGAGAGGATGCGGAAATTTGAAAGACGGGTTCTGAGGGCGTGTACTAACCTGTATCGGGTTCCACACACGAATTTTATTAAATATGTAAACAATCAGAAACTTTACACAACTTCTAATACAGATCGTTTGGACATACATATATTAAAGCTAATAAGGAAACATGTCGACAGATCCTCGCAGTCTTGCGAGAATGACCTTATATGGCAAATGTACCTCCCAAACGATTTGTATTACGAAAACGCAAGAAAAAGCGGCTGCATCCCCCCTGAGGGGTTCGTATAATTAGATACATACGGATATATACAGAACACTGACAGAAAACCCATAATATACCACATCAACAGACGACCCACACAAAAAGCTATTGAACACAGTAAACACAACCTAGACCCGACATTACTCCGGTTCGACACCTGTGACCAAAGCGGAGGCCACATACTGGTGGCAGACATCGTAGGATATCGGCGTATTCTCTGGTGGACCCGTCCTGATGACTAAACCCCCTTTCTTCCTTATTTATTCTCCCCCCCCCCCTATTTTAACCTCTATGTTTTTCTTGTGCTGTCCTTTTATTTTCAGTGTCGATGGAGGTTTTTGGAATTTCCCCCGAAGTATTGGAACTAATGGCCAGGAAAGCTGTTATCCAAGTGGTGCAGCACAGAACATTAACAACAACGAAATACTAAAAAAAAAAAATACACTAAACGTGAAAAAAAAATAGTGAGGGAAAACAGTGAAACAAGTGACAGTGAAGGAAAAGGACCTAAAGAAATAAACAAAAAGAAAAAAAACGTACCAAAACAAACATTAAACAAAAACATTTTATATAATAATAAACTATACATAACGGACTCAGACATGGAAACTGATACAGACGACAACGATGACGTTTTCAAACAAATAAAAAAGACAAACACAATCAAACAAAAAAATTATAATAAAAAACTACAAAGATTAGAAAAAGAAATAGAAACCACGGCTTCAACAAGCACAACAACAAAAACAACAGAACACCCATTGAAAAATGTGGGGCTGATATGTTGATATAAGTGGACTGTATTTTGGAGTTTTAGGTATAAGGCAAATTTATTTTAAGGAAAATTTGGATGATTTACCTCAGTTGCGTAGTTTACCTTTGTTCTTTTAATTTTACCTTATAATTCACCGCAAACCAGAGATTTATTTAAATTAAAACAAATTATTAATTTAAATAAAATAAAATAATATAATTATTAAAAAATATAATAAAAATTACAAAAAAATGAACTGCGCGTATAATTTTGTTAGAACGATTTTAAGTGCGCGTATAATTAATATATTTCTGTAGAACGATGTTTGCTGATTTGCGGTTGCGAAAGAAGAGAACGATGCAGCCAAAAATAGGTTTGTTTAGCCACATAGAATTAGTTAAGTCGATTGTAAAGCCATATAGAACAATCGACTTACAGTACTTTTCTATGATGTTTTGTTTGGTACTCGTTGTAGATATGTATTATATGTAGCAATAGTGCAGGAAAGCATGTAAAAAAGAAAAAACTTAAAGCAAAAATATTTTTAAATAATTTTTTGCTTCTCACCAAACTCAACATTCTGGGGCGCCTTGAGACAATGTCTCAATCAAAATCCAATTTGTATCCGCTGCTTGCTGTTGTTGACTTCGTTGAATTATTTATAAAAAATGGCATTTCCTCCGTATTTTTTATAAATAATTGCTCGTTCATGAGAGCTATTTAAAGGGCGCTCTGGCTCGCCCGTATATTGGGAATAAAATAATGGGAAAAAGTGGAAATTTTGGGTTAATCATTCAATGGTAATTCAGAAAGAAGAAAAATAAACAAATAAAGGACGACACGACTGAATATTTTATTGCACGAATTATGTGGCGGTTGGAGTATGACGGTCGATAGGTAAAACGCAAAGTTTTGCTATTGGACGTTTTAGAATACCGTTTTTGGTTTTGACGCTCACAACGCGAACTAAACCATCTGTGCCTGGGTGAGTTGACATGATTCTACCCAACAACCATTTATTGGGAGGAAGATTATCTTCTTTTACGAGAACCATGTCGTTTGCCAATAAATTGGCCGTTTGAGCCATCCATTTTGGCCTTTGCTGCAAGTGACTAATATAGTCAACTTGCCAACGTTTCCAAAAACCTTGAGTAAGTCTTTGGACTTCTTGCCAGCGGTCCAAACAATTTTCATTCACATTTAGAATGCTACGTTCAGGTGGAGCGATAAGAGAGTCACCTATCAAAAAGTGGCCCGGAGTAAGGGCTTCAAAATCAGAAGGGTCCCCAGATAAGGGACAAAGTGGTCTTGAATTTAAGGCCGATTCAATTTGTGTCAGGACGGTTGTGAGTTCTTCGTAAGTGAGGAACGCGTTACCCAACACTCTTTTAAGGTGGAATTTGGTCGACTTTATCCCGGCTTCCCACAAACCTCCGAAATGTGGGGAGTGTGGAGGGATAAAGTGCCATTCGGTTCCATCATTAGCAACTATTTCAGCAAATTCCAATTTAGCTTTCTCGTGATTTTCCGATAGTATGCGAGCGCCACCACTAAAATTTGTGCCGCAGTCGCTATACATATCAGAACATAATCCTCGTCTAGCAACAAATCGACGGAAAGCAGCAAGAAAACCTTTGGTACTTAATTCAGTCACTAATTCCAGGTGTACTGCCTTTACCGACATGCAAACAAAAAGAGCGATATAGCCTTTGTATTTTGTGGAACCACGACCTTTATTTCTTTTGATGTCAAAAGGGCCAGCATAGTCAACTCCTGAGTGAAGAAAAGGCCTATTTCGATTAACTCGAGAAAATGGAAGTTGACCCATAAGTTGGTCACGGGTTTCGGCTCGATGCCGATGGCATACCAAACACTTGTGGATTTGAAATCTAATAGTGTTTCGGGCATTAAGTATCCAATAATTTTTACGGATGAGCGAAGTAAGAAGAAGAGATCCCGCATGTAACGAACGAATATGATAATTATCAATAAGAAGAGCGGTAAATTTATTTTTGTTCGGTAAGATTATAGGATGCTTAGAATTAAAACTTAAAGAAGAGTTTTCCAAACGGCCACCAACTCTCAATAATCCGTCTCCGTCTATGAAGGGATTTAATTTTAATAGTCGGCTTTTTGAGTTTAGGGGTTGGCTATTTCGAAGAGAATTGAGTTCCGAAGAGAATTCAATTTGTTGAACTTGTTTAACACAATATTGTGTAGCATTTTTTAGTTCTAATGAACTGAGCCAGTTCGTTAATTTTTCGCTATTTGGTCTAGCGTTATTTAGAAATCGGAAAAAGTAGGCACAAGATCGAATATATCTATCAAATGATGAGCAATTTTCCAAAATTGGTAATACTGGAGAAGAATTTACTATTAACATCACAGCTATGTTATTTTTCATTTCGAGAGAAGTGTTTGGAATAGGTTTTTGAACGGGCCACGAAGATTCATGGTTTTTTAACCAGTCTGGTCCGTTCCACCAAAGTGGATGCGCTTGAAGATCCTTTGGATTGATTCCTCTGGATGCGCAATCAGAAGGATTGTCTTTGGATATTATATGCTTCCAAATGTTAGCTTCAAGAGTTTGGTGAATTTCGACAACCCGATTTGTGACAAATGTCTTCCACTTGTGTGGTTGACCACGCAGCCATCCCAAAACAATCATGGAGTCAGTCCATGCATATAAAGAGACATTAGAAAGTTGTAAGGCTTTCTGAATGGATTTAATTAACTTTGCGCCTAAGACTGCAGCGCAGAGTTCCAAGCGAGGTAAAGATATTGTTTTGATTGGAGCGACCTTTGTTTTAGCGGAAACGAGATGAATGGATATGTTGCCATTGTTGACAACTCGGAGATAAGCAACAGCTGCGTATGCTTGAATTGAGGCATCGGTAAAACAGTGAAGTTGAACTGATTCACATTTGTTTGTAGAACCTAGCCATCGCGGTATTTTAATTTTTTCCAAAAGGTGTAGCTCACTTCTATATTGAGACCAAATATTTATAATGTCTTCGGGCAGATCATCGTCCCAATTGAGACCGGTTAGCCATAGCTGTTGCAAAATAATTTTTGCACGAATGGTTACAGGCGACAACCAACCGTTGGGGTCGAAGATTTTAGCGATGTCGGAGAGCAGTTTTCGTTTTGTGAGATTTTTGACAAGAGGTGGTATGCTGATTCGGAATTGAAATGTGTCATTACCGGGGTGCCAAAATAAACCCAGAGTTTTTATTGTGTTGTCAATTTCGACCTCTTCACCAAGATGAAGTGGAAAGTTGGTTTCACGGTGGTCTGTTGGAATGGCTTCTAACAATTGCGGATAATTGCTTGCCCATTTTTTTAGAATGAAGCCACCGTGACTTAAAACTGTGTTTATTTGAAGTTGTTTTTCAACAGCTTCTTCAATGGAGTCAGCACCAGAAAGCATATCGTCGACGTAAAATTCTTTGAGAAGAATTTCATGAGCTAGAGGGAAATTGTGTTTTTCGATGTTGGCCAAATGTTGTATGGTTTTAATGGCCAAATAAGGAGCACAGGCTGTGCCAAATGTGACGGTGGTAAGACGATAGTCTTGAAGTGTGTTATGGGAATTGCTTCGCCAAACGATTCGTTGGTAGTTCGAATCTTCGGCAGCAACACGAATTTGCCGATACATCTTCTCAATGTCAGCAGTCATTGCGATTTTGTATTTTCGGAAACGAAGAGATGTTGTAAACAATGTTTCTTGTAGTTGTGGCCCAACAAGAAAGCAGTCATTAAGCGATTTGCCAGAAGCTGTGATTTGAGAGGCATTAAAAACAATTCTGAACTTTGTGGAAGTGCTACTTTCTTTTATGACCATATGATGCGGTAAATATGATCCTCGTACAGTTTCAAATGACTGTTTCGAGATTTGTTGAACCAAATCATTTTCGGACGAATGGATTAATTCCATATGATTTTTAGAAAGATAATCAGAAAATACGTCAGAGTATTCTGAAGCGAGATTGGGATTTTTTAGAAAACGATTTTCCAAATTTATTTGTCGCGTACAGGCTATGGATCTAGAGCGACCTAGAAAAAGTTCTGAACCAAAACTTTCTTTAAACATGAGACGTACAACAAATCGACCATCCGTCGTGCGTTGTACTGTATCTTCATAAAACTTTTCACAATATAATTCATCTTTGGTAAAAACACGTTCTTCGGTTGTTGATTCTAACTCCCAAAAACGTTTTAGGTCAAATTCGGTCGAGACATTAGTGCAGAAGCTAACGATATTTGTGTTTGATTGAATGGAAATTGGTTTTTCGTTTGAATCGATAAAACCAGACAGAATCCATCCTAGTTTAGTTTTCTGGGCAACAGGAGTTCCCACAGAGCCCCGGAGAAGACCGTCCATCAAGATGGTTGAGTAGACGTCAGCACCCAATAAGAAATCAATTCTACTCGGTTTGTAAAAGTTCGGATCAGCTAAAACTAAATTGGAAGTATGCGTCCACGGACCGGCAGATAAATTTATTGAAGGCAAGCAATTGGATATATTTTTTAAAACGATAGCATTTACATTGAGTTGTAAATTATTAGAGAAGTGAGAATTTATGATAAAATTCGTTTGTTTACGAGCGATTGTCGTATTGGCATTGCCGATGCCGCTTATAGTGGCTGTGATAGAGTTACATTTTAATCGAAGTTGCTGGCAAGCGTCTTCAGATATGAACGAAGCTTGCGAGCCTTGGTCTAACAAAGCTCGAAATAATAGATTTTGTCCAGAAAATGAACGAACAGAAATTAGCGCAGTTGCTAGTAAAATTTGGTCTGAATTATTGCAGTTCTTTATGTGAAAGGTGTTTGGACTTGTGATGGCATAAGAAGCATTAGAGGTTGATGGTTCTGGTTGTTCTCGATTTGGAACATCAATATTTGAATTCAAAGAATTGCTATTGGCCAGATGCAAAAGCGTATGATGGCGCTTTTTGCAATGAAAACATGTTTTGTTGCTGGAGCAACGTGCGTTAAGATGGCCATTGGAGAGGCAATTTGTACATAAAGATTTTTGTCTAACGAAATTTAAACGATCAGAGACGCTCATTTGCAAAAATTGATCGCATTGTCGAATGGAGTGAGAATTTTTACAAATGGCACAATATTTTGTTGATGCGTCCTTTTCTAATTTCTGATTAAGAAATACTTTTGGTTTTATTTGAGGAGTTCTTGTTGATAGAACAGCTTCCAAGGTTCTATATCGAAACTCGAGGAAATTGGTCAACTGTTCATAAGTTGGAATCTCCTTGCAATTTTTGAGACTTTGCTCCCAAAGTTGGTGCGATTCTTTTGTGAGACGTTGAACAACGATATAAATAATAATAACGTCCCATTGCGATGTGTCGATATTCAGATTTTGAATTGCGTAGACGCATTTCATCGTAGTATCCAATAATTTGCGAATATTGGCAGCTGTATCCTCTTTGATAACAGCTTGATTGAACAGAATTTTGAGCTGATTGTTTACGAGAAAACGTTTGTTCTCGTAGCGTTGGACTAACATGTCCCAAGCGGGTTGGTAATTAATAGCGGTAATTTGATGGTGTCGAATAAGCTGTTCAGCGTCACCAGTGAGATTAACTTTAAGGTAGTGGAGCTTATGCACCGGAGAAATATCAGGGTTATTATGAATAGATGTCTTAAACATGTCATAAAACGTGGGCCATTTGTCATAATCGCCGTTGAACTTGGGCAATTCTATTCGAGGTAATTTAAATTCTGGTGTAGTGGGATTATTGGCTAGAGCAGATGAAGACGAGACATTAATTTCAGAGTATCTTCTAGGAGGTGGAGATAATTCGGATAATCTTTCGTTAATATACGTGCGAACATTTAAGACTGATTCCTCAATATCGTCATAAATATTTTGACTAAAATATGACTGATTAGCTTTTTCGTCTTCCGACATGTTCATCACGAGATTATTGTGAACTGATTTGAAATTAGACCAATAATCTTTAATAATTTCGATGCGAGCCTCTAAGAAGCCCGTAGATAAATTATTTCTTGGAGTGTTCTTCAAATTTATTTCGAATTTAAGAATAATGCAGGCTAGATCTTGATTGCCTTTTATAATTGTGGCAAACGATTTAACATTTGGGGAATTGTTTATTTCATTATCAGAATTTGGCATTTTGAACTTGGATTTTATTTAATTTAGCGGGAAACTATTCGATGATGATGAATTGCTTTGGGTTTTGCAGATATATGACTCTTTGGGGTTATATATTTCGTGAGACGTATATGCAGATAAATTGATGAAATAACTTATCACCAATTTTCAGAAAAATATTCGATAGGAACGTACTCACTTTTCAGGTTAATTTATTTTATTAATTAGCGATGTAGAATAATTAATTCACTGAGAATTTCTTCAAAAAGAAATATTTTCACTGTATAGATATAGCGGTATGGGCAGACTAGACAAAGAAAATTAACACGCGGTTTCACTTTATGCACTTTTTCACAATTTTAGGTAGAAAATATTTGAATTGGGATTATTCGAGTATCTTAGGAATAATCCGGCTTCGCAGGACCATGAAAAATGTGGGGCTGATATGTTGATATAAGTGGACTGTATTTTGGAGTTTTAGTTATAAGGAAAATTTAGGTTAAGGAAAATTTGACTGATTTACCTCTGTTGAAGAACTTTTGCCTTGTTGTTTTGATTTTACCTTATAATTCACCGCAAATCAGTAGATTTATTTAAATTAAAACAAATTATTAATTTAAATATACAAAATATTGTTTAATTAATAAAAATATAAAAAAGAATTACAAAGTTTTAGCACGATTTGAACTGCGCGTATAATTTTATATAAAAAGATTTATTTGCGCGTATAATTTTAATATTTGTACGGAACGATGTATGCTGATTTGCGGTTGCGAAAGAAGAGAACGATGCAGCCAAAAATAGGTTTGTTTAGCCACATAGAATTAGTTAAGT